>JAPSES010000002.1:7870780-7891960 GCA_029822895.1 Maxillicosta whitleyi
CCCCCCCCCACTCCCAGCACAGTGGAAACAGAAACCCTGATTAGGATTCACCCGTGGATGTGGCCTCATCTGGCCGGCTGCATGACAAAAGGGTCTGAGTGTGTTTCATTGTGCCGTATTTTTCACACCTCGAGCGTGTCATTTTCTCAACTCCAACTTTTCTGTTGGTCTGCGTTTCTGTAGCTCAACCTTTCAAGTTTGGTTCCACAGCCCTGAAAACTGCACAGGAAATAAAATAAAAGCTGCCATAAACACATAGACTCACTGCAGTTATTTACAGCAGGATACAAACTGCGTCCAAGTAAAACCTCATCTTCCCGCTGCAGTATCTCCGCTGTTGCATTTCCGAGGTGTGTTGTCATAAAACATTTCAGTGTGGAGGGTTTATGGGCTGACTGGCTCTCACCGCGGCCGTGGCCCCTCCTGGCGCTTTACGACCGCTGCTGTCCAAAGATATGACGCCAAAATACACCTGACAAAACCAGGGGCCGTCTGACAGATCTCCTGCTCTGTGTGGTGATTGTTCTCAGCTCAGTGGGAAAATGATTCGCCAGCAATACGGAGCGGTTGATCAATATGAGTTCACTGGCAAGTCCGGCAAGTTTTCGCCAAGATTTTTATCTCACCGGCTGAAAGGGAACGAGCTGTGGTGGTGTTCGGCGCCGTCGTCCTCGTTGTCTTCGTTTAAAGGGATAGTTTGTGATTTTTGACATGAATCTGTATTCCATCCCATCATCAGTGTAGTACATACACACTGACTTCCCCCCGACAGTGTCCTGTGAGCCCAGTTCTGGTCCGGTTTTGGTCCAAATGAAAGTAGTCCGGCAAGTTTGCGGGGGTCACTAAAATAAAACGTTATTCTTCTCAAAACAGCATGTGTTCAAAAGACTGATTTATTTGCATCACAAACTAATATCCACGAAAAAGTTACACATTGTAATCACTTGGCCCTACTTTCTCCTTATTTGTATCTCTCCGCGCTGCCGCAAGATGACAGTTAGTCTACCTGTTTCATTGCTGAAAAAAGTTAGACTAGTGCGCAGCATAACAGCATGAACTGATAGTAAATGAGAGAAAGTGAAAAATGTATTTTCCTTTGTCATGATATGTACAGTCAGTTCAGCTTGTTTAATTAATACTGCACAAACAATAACTCAAACTACAGATTATGAGAGAGCTGCAGCATCTGAAACTGACCACAATGAACATTTGAAAGATAAACAGTACCACAGTGCTTCAGTTTGTCATGTCTTTGATGTATTGTGTTTGTCTGTCTCAACTCACCATATATTTTTTTGTTTTTTGTTTAATTTTTAGATTTTTATAGAAATTTCAGGCAACCTCATTTGAAATCCAGGCGACCCCAGGTTGAAAAACAGTCCTAGAGGTACTATGTGTTTGTAGTGATTAATTGGGTGATATAATGCTGTTCTACACTCAGTTCTATATATATATTTATTTAGAGATTACTCTTTTTTTTGGCTGTAGTGATTAGTTCTTTCTCTCCAGCTCCTTTTTATTATAGTCGAATGGGGCGACTGTAACACACCCCTAGGATTAATAAAGCATTTTCATTCAGATTGATTGATAAAATGAAGTGCAAAGCATGTTTTCAAAAAATATCTCAACCTGTATATAAAACTTATTTCACCATTTCCAAATCCTCATGCGACATCAAATTCACCACTAATTCTCTTCCGAGAGTTAAAACCAATTTCACATGCTTGTAATAATCCCCGCAGAAAAGTCATACTACATATACAATAATCCGAGGATACAAGATGAAAAATATCCTCATCCATCCTCTAGTCTTTTTACTCTCAGCAGAGATGAGTTCAACCAATTCATGCCATGTTATTGTGTCATTACACATTTGGACCTTTGCTTGGATTAAATGGGTTAAAGGCCATATAACGGCCATTTAACCCAGCAATAGAGTCTCATTCATGGAGTAAGTCTTTGGTATGAGGCTTTCGGGTTTTATTTTTTTCATTTCTTTTTTTTTATATAATAGTGTTTTTCGGGTAAACAGCGAACTGAGGGATTTCCTTTTAGGTTGTACTTCGCTCTGAGTTTTGCCTGAGGTCATGCAGTGTGTAAAGTACACAGCGTGCAGAATAGACCGACTGCATTTTAAATATAAACTGCCACAGACTGAGTGAAAATAGTGCATTCCGCTCAGATCCAAGGTCCCAGCGTCCCTCATGTACATCTGTACACAACCAGCTGGGTTCGCGAACACACTCTGGACAACAAAATTATAGGCAACAGAACTTCCCCCTACCAAATTAACGTCAAATTACAGCATGTTTTTTGTAATAAACATCACAAAATCTGATGCGCGACCTGTTTTACATGCAGAAATCTCACAGTCGAGTATTTTAGCACATCTGAAACAACACGTGCGACTCTATACGACTTGATTTATTGTCATGAAAAAGAAAACCACGAAGTTGCAAATGAAGCTGAAATTAAATTATACACCTTATTAAAATGTCTTTGAATTGTTTGGAAATGGAACCCAGGCTGTAAGAACTAAAGGCAATTTTCTACCTTATAATTACTGTGTCAAGTTGCTGCCCATTCCTTTGTCACATCTCCTCCATGTAATATTTTTTGTTAGCATGGTATTTGCATTTTAAAAAGCCATGCTCATTTGGATTTAAAAAAAAAAAAAAAAAAAGAAAAGAAAGGGAACAGGCACATGAATGGTGGTATCCAACAAATGTATTTCCTTGGAGAGATTTATCTTTTATTGAGGGCATTGTTGAAAATGGCTCGTCGAGTATTACTACCTCCGTAGTACCATATGCTAAAACGAACCATTATAGATCCATCAAAATTGTTCTCATTTGCCAGTAATTCTTCCCATTAGACTATGTCAGTATTGATCTTACACCTGAAGCCCAATCATTTTGTCTTTGCCTGCATCCAAGCCTCATTTAAAGGTATGTTGTACTGCAAAGCAATGTCAATATATCATTAAAATGTTACGCTTTACAATTACGCAGTATTTTCTTACTTTGCAGAATGCCAATGGCAATCAACCAATCAAATACATAGCTGTCAATGTCACGACATAATGACAGAGTTATTTCACTTAACAAGAAAGAACCACTTAAATATATGAACTCATAAACATTCTGCCCATGAAATAATACACTCGTGTTGAGATAAGCAGCAGCTGAAGTTTTTACTTTACAAGTCTTTTCAGCATTTCCTCCAGAGCAAGCCATCACTTTTAATTTACAGCTCCCCTGAGCTGTTAATCCTTCAACAACAAATAACCACCTCCAAGCAGGTGTGTATGAATCAGTTTGTTCTCTTCAGTGTCATCACTTGGAATGTGACCAGTAAAATGGATTTACTTATAAAGGTATATGTAATACAGTAGTACAAAGCAATATGGAGGAAGTATATAAATTATGCTAGAACTATAATACACACATAGATAAAAACTGAGCACATCTGTAACTTATTTGTTTTGACAATACATCACAACAGATGCGACAAACCAATTGTATGGAACATGCCTCCCACCAAGTTAATGTATGCTGAAGTGCAGTCGTGAGAGTAACATAAAAATATATTGTTAGTAAATGTAAATGAGTAAAGAAGTATGAATCCTTAGCTTAAAGAAAACGGGTGGATAAAAAGATGCATTCATTGGACTCCAAGTGATAACAGCAGGGCGGCAATTTTGCTTCAATTGAATGATGACATGAGAGCACACTACTGGAAATAAGAAGAAGAGGCCAAGCTGAAAAACAAACTCCCTGATACATAGACAACAATAGTAAAATTACACAACTATTTGTAATACTATTATGTTCATTTTGCAGTTTTAGATGCACATTTGATGAACGTAATGATGGAAGGGATGTGCTCAACCCCTGTAGGGGATGTGTCATAAGAATCAAAGGTGACAACCACACTGTTGAATCTCACAGCCAACACCAGAAAGTTCACATATCCACAGACGTTGGCACTGTAGTCATAATGACAAATACACATACCTGCCTCTAAAATGTGTCAAGGCAGATTTCGTCATGCAGCGAAGACCGACTATCAAGACAAATTTAGGTACTACATTTTAGCTGACAGTATGTCAGGTAATATTTCATCTGCAGTTGCAAAATTGTCAAACGGTGTTCAGCTTGAAAGGTGGAGAACGTTTTAGCAGTGATGGATTTATTTCAGCTGTCAAAGCCTTTTTATGCATTTCGTGTTTGGGTTCATACAAATATTAATGATTTCATCAAGAAGTTCTCTTTAGCATTTCTGCACGAGGCATTTATCCATCAAACAAGTGTAATAACCATCACAGACACAAGCCTGGCAGCCCTCAAAAGGTGCTAAGTTAAACTCTTCTGTAAAATCCAGACTGCATCTCATGAGAATGTATCTGTGAAAGTTCATCTAAGAGGAAATTTAAAAATATCCTGCTGAGAAAGACTTAAAGTTGACAGCAACTATTATTGCTTGACATGAACGGATTACACCATCCCAGGATGCTTGGATCAAAGTGCTGGCAGATAGAGATCAAGTAGAAAGCAGTGAGGCTTGGATCAGTCTGCAGTACGTGCTGAGTGTTCAGCTTCCCTATAGCTAATCAGCAGAGCAAGTACGTTTAGGAGCGACGAAGAAAGGGGCTGGAGCAAACAAGATTACAGACTGTGAGGGTTTCAAAGTTAACACCAACCTTATCACCAATCTGTCAATTCTACAGATGTCTCATCTAAGAACCCCCACACACCCACACCCCCGACAACTGACACGATGATTGCGTTGTCGGCCATCATTATAACCATGTTGTAAACGAAAGGAGAAACCTGAAAGATGTGCAAGATTTCAGCTGACTTATCCTTTAGGAAGGGTACAGAAGCAAGGTTTTATTTTAAATGTATTGTAAATTTTAACACATTTTCTCACCAAAGAAAATATGCATCAAATGTCTTATACATGGAGATTCATGTTAAAGTCTGAATCATTTCAATGTAACACAAAACATTGTATTAGCAGAGAGCTGAGAGGTGTGAAACAGAAATAATACAGATAATATTGGCATTACTATAATATTATAATATACAAATTAGAATATAAAATGCTCTGTTTGATAAAATATTCTACACATCTACAATAATTATAATAATATTTGTAAATTTGTATTATAATGCAATATAGATAGGACAATAGGAATGACAACAGATATGAAAGATACAGCCGATAGTTTCATCCATCACTTCACAATGCAACCTTTGTTTTTGAGTTTTAACAGGTGAAAATTAATACTTGTAGTGTTGAATTTACTTAGTGTTACCTTAGCACTGCCAAGTTGATCACATTGGTCTGTTGTTTTATGAAATTACTCGTGACATACACTCGTAGACAGATAGCTTGTTTTAGATATTTACCCATTTAAGTACTTCTTGTTTGGATTGTGCTGTTTTCCGATAATTGGTTTTGGTGAGGCTTTAGCTGATGTTGCTCTGGTTATGTGGATATATAGCGTGTGTGTAATGCTACAAGTATCACATAGTATCACCAAGGCAACACAGATGGACTACGCGGTCACGAGTTGGTTCATCATCATGGATTAAAAGGTCCCTAGGATATCACATCACATGCCATAGCAACACGTTAAGCGAGCTGTTGATTGAGGCAAATAGAAGTCAGAGGTAGAAACATGAACAGAACCATCTACACAACACAACATAACATGACAGCTTTAGGTCTTTCATTCGCTACCTTTTGTCAGCTTGGGGAGGTAGAGGGGAATCATATCACCCACTGAAATCGTGACTCTATAAGATTGTCCAGATAAAGCGTTCTGCTTCTATCCAGGGAATGTGACTTATACCATGACGACATGCATGCACACCAAAATGAAGAGTTGGAAAATGCCAGATCATTTTTAATTGGCCACAGCTGCGTCAACCACTGAACAGTTTGGAAAATACTGCCAACACTAAGATATTCCCCAAAGGTTATCTACATAAGCCGATCTATTCTTATTAACACCATATATGCACATTTACATTCCTGGTAAAATGACTAACAAGCGTGACTCACATAAAGAACCACCTCTTGAAATTTGTATATACTAACAACCAACCGAACCTTTGTGATGCAGCTCAGACAGAACAGAAAATGAGGGAAGGAAAAGCAACTGAGAGCAAGAAGTCTATTTTTATGTTAGTCTTTTTTTTTTTTCTTGGTTAATGAAGTGCAGAAGATGAAAAATGAGGGTCTTTTTGAAAGACTAGATGGATAGGAATTTGTGTCTTGGCTGATGCTTTATTTGAATAAACAAGTTTATTAGAGAATAATTCGAACAAGTTCAAGAGTTCAGTCCTTAAAGTTATTTTAATCTAACCCACCCATGTCATTTTATCAACTAGAACCCCACTGCAGCATGACTCATTGTTGATCGAATTAGAAAATGGTTGGGTTGAGGCAAGTTTTGGAAGTTTTCAGATCATTGGTGGTATGAAGTTTTATTACTGCATGAATAACTGTAAATGAGTGTAACAAACATGATGTGACAACAGCAGTGGGTGATAACCGCAGAACCTACAGCTTTCAGAGTCTTGTTGGACCTGTCGTGCAAGTGTATGTTCCTGATAACAGGCGTGCTGAAAGGTCCCAGCCGTGCACTCCCACTAGAGCGCCAGTGACAGACAGGAGGGCATACAAACAAAATACAAGCACAGGCGTACCGATATGCCAACATACCATACAGTGTACGCATCAACCACGCCCATAGGCTATGTTCACACACAGCTGTTCCAACTGATATTCTTAGTCCATGTCAAAAATTCACTTCAGAATTAAAGCTGAAATGTTTCACAGGAAGCAGAATTCCAACCCATTTGTACTTGTAAAAAATTTGTGATGTCACTTTGTTCACTTCCGATTTTATTTTGTGATTAGTTTCGGAGATACCGATCTGATACTTTTTACTATGAAATTTTAATTTCAATTTGGAGTCATTACTTATAGGTTATTATACTATTATTTTACTTGAGATCACAATTGGGCTGAAGGTGGAACTGAACTAAAACAAGCATGACACCTTTGACTCTTAATAACTTAAGTGTAATTTTTGCACTTTCTAAATTCATTCGGGACAAATTAGAACCTTCGGCAGGCTACTTTGTTTTTTTGTCACCCATGTTATAATGCATCAATTGAGGGGTCCATCCAGGAATTATACAGGTGGTGTGTTCTGTGCTGTACATACTTTACAATGAGTACATGCAGACAATATGACCATACCCTCCTTTAATGCCGCATTTCCATTATGTGGTACAAGCTCAACTCAACTCAGCCTTTTTGTGTTTCCATTTTTTTTTTTTAAAAAAAAGGACCAGGAATCTTGTACCCAGTTCTACTTTTTTGGTACCACCTCCACCAAGGTTCCAAGTGATACTAAACTGTAACGTATAAACAATGCAGACCACTGATTGGTCAGACAGTTTTCCATGTGACCCACCATTTTGACAGATGCGGAAGTAGACAGTAAATACAGTGGTACATTAATCCACATGATGACACCCCAAAACTACATCATGGTCAGTCGAGGAGATTCAGTCTTTGGTGGCAGATGTAAAAATGCAGACGAGACAACATGCAACAAGTGAGTCTTCAGCAACTCTCTGAGCAGACGACATGGAAATAACACGTCACATCAGAATACTGAGTCAAGTCGAGCCGGTTCCACATAGTGCAAATGTGACATTAGTCTCCCGCTGTTGTGCCAATCCAATCCAGTTTTGTAAAAAATGCCAGACTGGCAGCCAATTCCAATCCCTACTAAAAAAAATAAAATACTACTAACATTATGCACTAGTGAAAATGTAAATAAGACATCGAATTGAAAGAGAGACCACCGTGTAGCTTTTAAAATGGGGTCGAAAACTTTCAAGCTTGAACATCCTCAGAAAATCCTCTCAAAAATACACATACTTGTAGTAAGAGTGTATATTTTTACCCTAAGTGCTTTCAATGGCATATTAAATAGAGGTACTCAAAAGACCTGAATCCTTGAAGAAGTCCTTGAACATCTCTCAGCTTTCACATTGTGTGTGACACAGAGCCCTCAGTCACATGCCATGCGCCATCAAAAAAACATAAAAACACAAACTCAAGGCCAATATTGCTCTAAAAGAAATATTTCAGTAAAATGAAAAATGAAAATGTGCTACATCTCTCCTCAGGGGTGAGGTGGGAGGTGGAGGTGTGTGTCTGTGTGTGTGTGGTGGTGGTGGTGGTGGGAGGGAGGGGTAAAAGTATGATTTCTCTGATGGTCTTGTTGAGTTTTTTTTGGCAAAGGTCCTTCAATTCCTTCCTTTGCCCTCAGGGGTAAGATTAGTGCATAACAGGATCTTAGTTCTCAGAGTTTCAGTTCCTTTCACAGACAACTTAAATCATCATCACTTTTGGGAAACACTGCCAGAATGTAGTGCTGTTTACTTTGCACCTTCAAGGATATAGATAACAATCACTAAATAGATTTCTGACACACTGATCTTCAGCTTCAAGTTAATTTCAGAGTAATTCCAGTGTTGTCTTGAGGAGACGTCCCCTCTGGCATGAACTATTTATGTAAAATATTTTACTACATCCATTAATCTCATGCTGAAAGGTCTTTAGAGATCCACTTGATATATATATAATAAATCTAGCATGGATCAGCTTGTAGAAGTAAACTATGGAATGTCGACATTAGCATTTTATTATGAAGGATTATTACGAATAGAATAGAATTAATATAACTATAAGGACAAAAGACAGGATACAACACAACCAAAAATACTACTTGAAAGATAAATTCCCTCCTCTCCTTGCATTAGTGACTGGTGCATAAACTGTAACTGAAACATTATCTGGGTATGTGTGGGAAGCATAATGGAACTTTGGGCGTCGTCCAATAAATGATCTGACAAATGTGTTTTACATGTGCAATAAATTAATTTTACGTCAAGCAATAGCCTATAGGCCAATAAAAGATGACAACGTGTCAATGTAGAGCCTCAGATTTGTTCATGAGATGACTTAAAACCACATTTAATCATCTTGTTTCTTCAACTTCCTTTCAGAAACATGAATCAGACTTTAAGCTTCACAGAAGCATTTTATTGTGATAATTGTGAATATCCACTGATGTAAAATTATCATTGCGGTAACAGTCATGTTAATTTAGATTGGATTGGATTAGACAAAACTTTATTGATTCTTTGGGCAGAACCCTCAGGAAACTGAGGTTCCAAAAGCAGCACAAGACAGAAAAAGCAAGAAAAAAGAAATTCAATGACTATAAAAAAAAAAAAACTTTCATGAAAAATTGCAGTTGCGCATTGGGAATTATTAGTAGAAACAAGTGGCTTATTATGTTATGATTAGTGATGTCAAAACAATATTTTTTAATCAAATTAATCACAGGGTTTTTGTAGATTCAGTTTGATTAATCGCAATTAAATATCATTCATTTTTAATCTATATTAATCACATTTCATTTTGCATGAGCAGACAGACTCAGTAAAGAAGGGAATATATGTGCTAGCAGAATCCACAACTAACGTATGCATCGTGTTAATGTGGAATTTTTAGTTGGAAGTGTTTCAGTGAAAATAAAAGTCCTTCGTATAGAGTGTTTATAATCATTTCTCGGTTATTCCATCTTGGGATTTTTTTCAATTGTCTCACAGCGCTTTACAGAATTATTTGATTTGTACTCAAATTTCCTATCGAGAGGTCCAACGTTCTGTTTACCATCTTCCATCTTTATTGACTGGTTCTATTGCCCCGTCACTACCAGATCAACTGCCTATTTGCACATGCGTGACGCTAACTCTACTTGAACAAACTGCCCAAAATGCATTGGCAGAGACATTCAGAGTCCTTCTACACTGCAGATGCATTCATTGCTTTAAGATTTTTAATCAGTTTATGATGATAGATTTGTCTGTGTTAACACATTAATTTTGACTGCCCTAGTTATAATAATATATAATATAGTATGCACAATAGGCTATGTAAATCACTTTAGTTTAGTAATGACAGAATAAAAATTAGAATAAAGTGATACTAGTAATAAGCTAGTAGTCATAACAATGATATGCAAACAATATAAGTATGCAAGTAATAACAAATAGTCTATTTTTCCTACATGCACTAAAAACAAAGCAGAGTCATTGGATAATATCTGACCTCTGTGTTGTTTTAGTAGCTACTGTGGTAGATAAGACAAGGCTGAAGACTGCTGAAACAACAGTATAGGAAGCCGTTAAAGGAGAAAAATATTGACATTCTGCCGCTACAGATCGAAAGTTCAGTCATTACAGCCGCTCCGTTAGGAATTCAACTGTTTATCCTTTATTCTGAAATATGTTATCTTGCTTATGATAGTGAGAAGTATGACTAAAATGTGCTGAAACTCTAGTGAACATTCATTGCTACCCACCAGGGTCATGTGTTTTGTCGCCTTTGTAAAGGAAATATGTTGAGTAACCTCTGACAGGGCCTCATCAGTAATACATCCATCCACATAGTATTGGTTTCTGAAGGGTGAAGAGGGATATCTTTCCATTTGTTTTTCCATTATCTTTTTTCCCTGTTTTACCCCACAGCACTAACAGTATACAGATTGACTTCTTTTTTAGCTGTAGGTGCAGGCAAACTAATTCAATTAGCAATAAAACTTAGCTCCACATGCTTTAGTGTTACTTCCAAATGACCACAAGTTAAGACCTTTAATGACACCTTGAAAACCCTTTCTCTCACCCTTGCTTTGCTCTTAGTGCTCAGAGTATAAATAACCCTGTGACTGTGTTATTTAATGGTTTACAGTCTGCCACCATGGTGATATGAGATACAATAATGTGCCAGAGGTGTTTCCATTAGTCAAAAAGCATCTGTGGTGGGGGGAAAAAAAAGCTGATACACTGAGCCCACTTTACTTGGAGAGACAAGATGGGCTTGTCTGTACTCTACCTTGACCCTGCACCAAAGGACACGGCAAGAGATATAATGTAATCCACTCAAATAGATCTGAAACATAAAATATAAAGCCATCACTCTCACAGTGGACGATTTCTCAGCCTTAGTGCAATAATTCACCTTTTATTTTCATTCACATAGAGGCTCAGTAGATCAACAGCTTTGAACAGAAAGACCTAACAACTGAAGGTCCTTTAGAGAAACATTTCAAAGTCACAGCAGCAATGGCAGGTTGAAATGGCATGTTGCAGAACAAATACTTCATCTTAATTGTACCCTTGAGAGGTTTAGTATTTTGCTTGTGCGAGGAGGAAGGGAACAAACGTACGAGTTAAAAATGTGTCATGTAAATGAGAGGAAGCTGAACTGTGCACAGGATAGGTGTTCACTTCTATAACATCCTCTGGTGAATTTTAACCGGCAGGGAAAAATAGCACTAATGAGGAACAATTAGTGAACTCCTGCCAACAGACCACAAAAAACTGACAAGGACAAGAGGCAACAGCTCACTACTACTTACACTGGAAATACAAAGTGCACAGGACATGACAAAAATGACGTGTCTTTAGTGATCTATAAAGACACAGTTACACGTCACACCATGCAGCGTTACATCCCCTTTAATTCCTGAAACGCAGGTCTGTGGTGTTAAAGTCCAGCCTGTCTAACCTCTGTTACTAAATTGGCTAGGCACTTCCACGTCAATGGCGGAAAAAAAAGATGAGATCACCATCTCTCCTTTTTTCCCTCTAGAGAAGTTGAAATCAATAGGGTTTTTCCACTGGGGGTCCCCTATGTTGGTTATCAAGGAATAAGAAATCCAATCAGATCTGTCCTAGTTATCACATTCACATGAAGGCAGCGGTTCTGGCAGTGGTATTCGGGGCACAACCATTATATTATATCATGTTATATTATATTATATATATTTCACAGATATAATAAATAAATGCCACAGCTTTTCACTTGGATTCAGCACCTTCCAACTAATTAATGCTGGCTGCATTCAGTAGTTACACACTGTAAACTTATCTCAGACCAGTTGCTAAGTTACTATAAAAAAAAATAAAAAAAAACATGAGCCGCATGTCATCACCTTCCCTATAACACCTATATGATAATACATACCCACACACAAGCAATCAGTTTACACAGGTAAACAGCGGCATTCACAAATGTGGTGGTCTAAGCTTTATTCCTTTTCTTTCTTTCTTTTTTTTTTGTTAGGTTTCAAACACTTTACTGCTCAAACCAGTTGTGATTAAGTTGAATATCAATTTTAATTAATTAAAGGCATTTGTGTTGAAAACTATTAAAATTAATTAAAATTCATAAAGGTGAATTAATTTTACACTCAATTTGAATTAATGATTGGTAACAAAAGAAGCCAGACCTATGTGAAGAGAAGGTCTCAGAAGATAAGGTGTTCTACTTAAAAGCATTATTGTTGTCATAGGTTACTGCATTTCTGTATTCCACATAGACGATGTAATGATTAAAAGACAAGCTGGAACTGTTCAACCCCCACTACTACTTCAATACTGAGAAATGTAGAGACTCACATCTGCTGTATCTAGTGCAGCTTTTAAGTCTTTTCTTGCCAAGAGGACATTAATGGCACAGACTTGAAAATAATGGCACTCTTTAAAGGAAGGTGTTGCATTCTGGCATTTCCCTAAAGATCAAACAGTGCTTTTGAATTATGACAAATTATCAGAGCACGATGTTAACTTCAACCCAGAGTGTTGGGAACCTTTAAAGTCTGGGAAGAAAAGACTTTTTCCTTTTTGTGATTTTTTTTTTTCTAAATCATTAGTGCAGATAAGAGCCATTCCATTGCTTTAAAAACTATTATTTCTTCATACTCTGTGTCCTCCTTCTCACAATCCTTTCATTAATGAGTTCAAATGGTCATCATGTATCACACTTCTCTGCTCGCTACAAGCTCAGTAATTACCTCAGGTGTTGTTTGGCTGACCTTTTTACTATAAAAAGATCAAAAGTGGGGCACAGTACATGTAAATGTGTCAAAACAAGTTGTTGACTTCATTATTGTTGTTGAGTCTAACCATGCTTTTGTGTACATGAGCGTAATTTATACTTTCATAGCCCAGTTGTGTACTGTGGATATGGTACAAGATGAGTTAAATTCTGTATATTCTTTATTATTCCCATGTAATATGTCTTTAAAACCTATATATGATTTAATTCCTATAAAAAGACAAATGGCTTTAGGAGTCAGAAAGCGCAAAGATCCACCAAGGAATTAAACTTTCCCACAAAATACCATCCCCAGTAATCACACTGACTTAGCAAATTTCAGTTTAGTTCCAGTGTGCAGCCCTTATCGTACCTGAGCAGAGCAATTACTGCAGTACTTTATTTTGCTTTTGAAAAACCTTGACCTTTTTTGCAGCACTAGATCTTGACCCTTTACAAATACCTGGTGAATTAGAATCAAATTAAATGAGTTTTCAGAGAATTTCAGTTCTTTGACCCACATTCATACACCAGAATGTTAGATTTCCAACAAACAAAAACAAAAGCGAAATAAATACATCTGTAAAACCCTATCACCCTTGGTGGAGGGATACAGCAGAACAGAAGTATAGTTTGGAATATCTGTCATCGAGAGAAGGTCAGTAACGTAAGCAGCAACAAAACCACCAAGGACACAACAAAGCTAGATTTATTGTTGGATGTTTTGACTTCAGTGTAAGCAACAAAGACATGGGCGTCAAGGCAATCATGTAGCTTCACGCTAGCAACACGCCAACTGGTGCTAATCGATAAATCATGTTGTAATCATCATCATCTCAATGCAAACATAAACACAGCTCAGAAGACTGTCTAAACACAATGAATAAGCAAACACATCTTATTTATACACAGCATGTACTGACACTCAGCTTCTGAACATTTGACCTATCAGATGGAGCCCTGGACTAATGGGCCATGCTTTCACACATTAAGCTATCAGCTCAAGCTGCCAGCGTCCTCAGATTAACTGGTGTCAATGCGTTGGTGACTGTGAGGTTACTTACAATGATGGCTGAGGGAAGACGGAACGCAGGGCAAAACGTGGAATCTTGTGGTGAAAGACCAACAGGCTTCCAATTGGAATTAATCTGGATTCAGGAGATTAGGGATGGGTGATGAAACCTAGTGCTCAACAGACCCCAGGGCCAAGTAATTAAAGACCAGCATCAATACACTCCAATGTTATGGGTTTAACCTCAGAACTGGACAAATAAAAATAAAAATAAAAAAAAAATAGTTCATAGTTGATTTGCAGAAACATTACTAACAGCTCAGTTTCTGGCTGAAATGTTTATCTCTGATGCATTTTCGAGTCAGATGAGATTCCTGGCTTCAGAGACCTGAGTACACAAAGCAACAAGTCTTTTATATATTTGGGGTGGAAACACAAGCGATCGGTCACAAAACCTGGTGAAAGTCTGTTAAGTCCAGGCAGAGAAGTGAACAGCTGGATCTTTATTTTATAGTTCATCTGTCCGTCCTGTACCTGTATGTTAACAGCCTGGATCAGTAGGACGGATTGTTTCACTATGGGACCTTTCATAATTTTCATCTGTGAAAGTCAGAGCCTCATCTGATCTGTATTTCACAGTTTCAGAGCCGCAAGAAAACTACCACATTGTCAAAACGCTAATAGTCCTGTTTTCAAATTTATACTTCGATAAGAGGGGCAATTAGGGATGCAAATGATCTATTTATTTTTTTAATCCTTATCGACCGATTAATTGATAAGCGTTTTTTTTTCCTGTGATCCTGAATTTCTCTTTCAACAGTGTCTATAATAATAAAAGCTGAATATTGTTTATACACTTCAATAAAAAAGCATGTCATATTTTGTAAGGATTGGTTTATTGTACCATTAGGGATACAGTACAGGCAATGACATTTATGCAGTATAACTAAATAAATTCTGCAGAGAAAATCAATAAAATAAATGGATCTGAAGAGGGGCACTTTAGAAGAAATGGACATTTCTGACTTTCCAGTATGAAAGAGGTTCATGCAGGGGACAAATCTCAAGGACAGGCGAGAGGCCATGGAAAAGGGCAATTAAAGGGCTAGTTCAGGACTTTTGACATGAATCTGTATTTCATCCCCATCATCAGTGTAGTACATCCACGCTGACTTACCCCGACAGTGTCCTGTGAGCCCAGTTCTGGTCCGGTTTTGGTCGAAACAAAAGTAGTCAAGTTTGCGGGGTCACTAAAATAAAATGTTTTTCTCCTCAAAACAGTATGTGTTCAAAAGAGTGATTTATTTACATCATAAACCAATGTCCACAAAAACTCACATATCGTAATCACTTGGCCCTACTTTCTCTCTCTTCGTATTTCTGCACGCTGCCGCAAGATGACAGCCAAGCTAGCTATTGACTAGTACGCTGCAGTCAGCAGCATGACAGTGCACACTGATAGTAAATGAGAGAAAGTAGGACCAAGTGATTATGAGGTGTGACTTTTTGTGGACATTGGTTTGTGATGCAAATAAATCAGTCTTTTGAACACATGCTGTTTTGAGAAGAAAACCTTTTTATTTTAGTGACCCCCACAAACTTGCCGGACTACCTTTGTTTCAACCAAATCCGGACCAGAACTGGGCTCACAGGGGGTAAGTCAATGTGGATGTACTACACTGATAATGGGGATATGAATACAGATTCATGTCAAAAATACACAATTATCCTTTTAACGATTCTACTTATTGATTCCGCCTTCGTTGCACATGCGCGATGATGTCACATGTACGCTACATTGTTTTAGTCAGAACGTAGCCAACACGGCGTTGAGGCAGAAATGGTCTAAAAAGCTAACACTTTACAAAGCTTCCATTTCTTAAAAACGCTGGAATCCCTCTGATATGCTCAAACGTGTCCACGCAGCATGTGATTCATCTGACATGTTACTTATCAGCGCTTGTGAAACCATGTATGAATCTAGTGGCAGGATATCATCCGGGCCCAGTTCCGGTTAAGATGAGGTCAACAAACGCAGCATCCCCTCAAATAAAAAAGTCTCCGAAGGCAAAGGAATGGAAATGAGGTGCACAACAATGGGAGATAGGCCAAGTTTTTAATTCGATATAATTTATTACTAATGATGCAAAATAAAAAATAATTTATAAACTTCAAATGTAGTAACAGAGTCTCTAGGTAAAACAGGAGCAGAGAGTAGAATATTAAAAATATATGTACTTTCTGCTAAGAAATCTACAAATCCCACAATGCATTGTCAACTTGACAAATGAGAGTACAAACTAGCTGACTCGTCAAAGTAAATGTTCATATAAAGTTGCAACAATTGGGTTTTCCTGGTATTTCTCTAAGCCGAAGATACTAAATTATAGTAGTTTTTTTTTTTTTTTTTTTTTTTTTGATGACGCTCAGTTATCTAGTAACAAATTGTGCAAAAAGGCAAAAAGTATATGGGGTTGGAAAATGTGACCACTTGCATGCACACTGCAAAAATCAAGTTCTTACCAAGTGTATTTTTCTCATTTCTAGTCAAAATAAGACATAATCACCTGAAGAGTAACTTTTCAATGATATATAAGAACTTTCACTCGTTCCAATGGCAGATTTTTCTGTCAATGGAACAAATAAAAATAATTTTGGTTAGATTTATTGAAATGCGATTTTCAAGCTCTATTGTCTAAAATTTGCTTCTTATATTTTACTGAAAGTTACTCTTTAGGTGATTTTGTCTTATTTTAAGTGTGATGAGATATTTTTACTAGAAATGAGAAAAATACACTTGGTAAGATATCAATTTTTTAAGGCAGCATTTCCACTAATACTAAAGCTCAGTGTGCCTATAGGCATAAAAGCAACACAGCACAAACTATTACGTGGTTATCGCTGTCTCCCATTGCAACATGATGACACCCACATGACGCGGTGACGAGTCTGGATTTGACCCCTCCACGTTTAGTGTTGCTTTGGCCTGCTTGGAACCTTGGCAAGGCGGGTTGTAGAAATAGTATCTGATAGTATCTGGTGGTCCCTGCCTTCACGCTATGGAAACACCAAAAAAGCCATGCAGAGGTGATGCAAGTTGTACTTAAACCAAGCTGATAATGTCCTACAGTGGCATTAGGGTTCCAGTCCTGAACACCAGGGCCAGTTAACATACACGTGTTTGCCTCTTTAACACCATTTTAACACCATAAACATATTGGTACTGCTTTAAGGTTCATGTTTTTTCAGTTCAATGTGTCACATATGAGCCTGGCAAAGCAAAAGTCACCATCAGGGTCAAGTTCTTTTTTCTGTTAAACAATATTTTTGATTTCTCAACATGAAAGACATGTATCTCTAGTTTCTAAAACTGGGTTTGATTTGCACTTGAATTACAACTGAATATATGAGAATACAGTGTAAATTAAGAACAGTAAAGTTTGTAAATGAATGTATACAGAATGTAAAGATAACAGAGTGTGTAATATATATACCACAAAGACATGCAATAATTTATCTTATTTTATTGTGATTAACTTTATGTTTTACACACCATGTGGTACCACAGTGGTTTTCTCTGTCTCCTCTAACATGAAAAAAAAAAAAAAAAAAAAACTGAACTAATGTTAATGCTGCTGGTTGAATCCAAGTTTACATTTTATTAATGTTGAAAAGATGTGAATATTTTCAGAGCCCAAGATTGGGTAAGGCCTGAAAAATTATATTTAAACATGTTATTTTGATATGCAGTGTTTATTAAAGCAGACAGGCAATGGAATGTTGTTTTGTTAAAACTCTTACATGGTGGTACTTTTATTGTGAAATACATTCATGTCATTTACACATCATTATATGTGAATAAAATGGCAAAATACTTGTCATATATGTTATATGTTTGTGTCTGAAGGTCTATGGCTGCAGCTTCATGAGGTTTTTGGACAGAATTGTTTAACTGATTGTAGTATTTTTTTTCTTAAATTCTAAATAATTGAGCTGGCATACAAACAATTGGCTCATTTTAACATTGTTAAGGAACAGTTTTCTTAGATTAATTTGTTATTTCTTTAGGTGAAAGAGAAATATCGCAATATTAATATTATCGCAATGTTGTATATCCGTATCACATATCTCAAGTTTTGCCAATATCATGCAGCCCTAGAATGTGTCTAATCTTGTATTTTATAAAAACCAAATACTATGATGATTTTAATGTTATTTATTATAAGAACAGCAGAAAGGCGTGTATTGAATATATTAATGTAATATATGTCACCAAACACTGATCATTTTATCAGTATCTTAATAAAACCTTTGATCATTATTATTATTATTATTATTACTATTATGGTCCATCACACCTCAGTAACACCATGAATTAATGTCTTTTAAAACTAAAATAAAAATGTACTCTCATATAATTAAAAAAAACAGCAGGATGCTAAATATTTGCAGTTTCCTTGAAGAAAGTAAAGTGGTATTTTTTTTCTAAACCTTGAATTAAATGCTGTATATTTTTCCTCTCTCCGTTACTTTCTCAATGATGATAAATTAATGTTTTTATTAAATATTTGGTCATTATTCCTTAATGGCATGTTAAAGTACTTATTGAGACCCACAATTTGAGCTATTATTGTTGCTGCTAAATCAATTTTTAAAAACAGATATGGAATGATTAGTATTGCTGCACAGTGCTTTTTCTCTTCGTTATTCGATTGGACAGGTCCATATACTGTATCCAAACCTAAAAACACACATTACAATGTAAAACTAAAGACACAGTTGTGTATCTGTGCAGTCTTCCATCCCCTTCCTTCCGTGTGTTTCTGTGGTTCTTATCTTGGAGAATAGCAGCGTGCTGTGGGCTAAAAGCTAAAAGCAGCTTAGGTAAAACAACAAGGCATAAATAGGGGGAAAATGAGTAGGCAGCCTCCCCACTTTGATGTCACGAAGCTGACATTTTCTCTCTTAGTTCTGTAATTAGTTCTCTGAGAGTATGAAAATTGGTAGACATTTTCACTGCATAATTTCATTATCTGTGGGAAATTTCTCCCACACTTCGTTATTTACCCAGTGTCATGTTCACCCATTTCTCTGTCAGTCTCTTTCCTTCTTACTGCTCTGCCTCCTTTCTCTCTCTCTCTCTTTACTTGTTACTTTATGTTTCTGCAGTTTCTTCTTTAACACCCCTCCCACTTTTCTCTTTGCCCCAGCAGTCATTCTCACCCTCATCTGTCATTCAGAGAGCTGGGGGGGTTCATTGCTCTGGAGCGACAGCTATAAATTATTGATTGGCAAAAGAAACATGATAGCCAGTGAAAAGGGTGGGTGGAATGGAGGAAAAGGGGGGGGGGGCGGAGAAAAAAAAAAAAAAGGCCATGAATAAAAGCTTTGTTTCTGAAATGCATATGCTTTCCTTTTTCTTTAGCGAGATCCTCTGTGGTCTTTTCCCCAGATTTCACATTATTCCATCTGTTTTCCTTTTCCTGCGTCTTCCCAAATCTCTCTTCCTCTTTCTCTTCCTTCTCTTTACCCCCATTCCTCTATCCTGATCTACTGACAGAGTGAATTACAGATCCTAACAGCCCACCTCATAAACGTCTTCCCTGAATGCTGTCATCAATAATGGATGGCTGTAGCAGAACAATGTCCAGGTTCGATTTACGGTATGTAGTAAATATGTACCCGGAGCAAAAACCACATTTATTCCTTCACTCATCCCTGTAGGCCCGCCTGATTCTGAAAACCTAAAACCCCAACCAATAAATATCTGTAAATCTATTAAAGATGATGTCAGCAAGAAGTGGCCAATCATGTTCAAGTGTCACAGACAGTATGAATTGACCCATTATACAAATAGCCACAAGAGAGACTGATAGGTCAGTGATGGAGGGAGGAGAGATTACACGATGGAGAGGGTGAACAAAATAAAATAAAATAAAATGTGAGTCTAATTTTAGCTGAAGTGAACAAGACTTGGATCCAGACTAACGTGTGATTATCGCACTTATCACAACTACTAAAATAACAAAGAACACAGCGCAATGATACTGATAGTCGACAGTTACCCGGCTTTTAAAACAACACAAAGTATGTTTAAGTGTCTGAGATACACAGCCGTGTGTCTGTCTAAGGTAACACAAACACAACCATATAGGGTCATAATGTGGCGGCGTGCGCATGTGTTTTTGTGCGTCTGTGAATTGTGCTCGTGGTAAGTGGTCTGTGATGTGAATCAGCCATGAAAATCAGTCTTCTATCCTGTTATCAGCTAGTTAGAATCAGCAGCAGCTGCAAAAACATACATGCATATACACAAGAGTGAAACAAGCCCTCACACACATGCACGTATACCTTAAATAGGCATGCAAACACTTCTAAAAGCAGTGCCTCTTTATCACTAACCCTTTCCCACAACCACTATTGCTAACGCAGACACACATAAATGGACAACAATGAAAACAAAGCTGGAGTGATCCCTATCTTTCTCAGACACTTGCGCTGCCAAATTACACGAGCCACACATACAAACAAAAACTAGACTTGCACAGACACATACAAAGGCACAGAAGCATTTGTATGCACTAAAACAAAAAAAGAAAAACACATGGAGTCACAGATTTCACTTTTCCCCCCCTTTCCTTTCTGGGTCCTTTTGTTACACACAGCCACAAACACATACACACATTGTTTCACTAACACAGGAATACAAATACACATTCTTGGCACTCATATTACCTGTGCTCCAGCCCACTGAGCGCATGTTCACAATCACCACTAGCACACTTAAAACACATACTGCACACAGAGAGGAACCTTCAGTCTTTATTATATGACACAGAATTGAATAACCCCATTATTAGAAATTGAAAAGGTTTAGGGAGGCAATTTGGGGAGTTTAGGGAGATGAAGGGAGAAATGAAAGCAGAGAGAAGGAGTGAGGGATGATGGGACAGCAGGGAACGAGTGTATCATTGCTCTGGAATTAGATATATGATGCTTCCCAAACACTCACACTCACAGACAGTCACAGAAGAAAACACAGAAATGTGCAGGCACAGAAAAACATGTCAGCAGAAGGCACACCAGCACACAGAGATGTCTTCAGTCAAACGTATACACACACACACACACACACACACACACACACACACACACACACACACACACACACACACACACACACACAC
>JAPSES010000002.1:7892060-7907863 GCA_029822895.1 Maxillicosta whitleyi
TGATCCGGATCACTGTCTGGATCCAGGAATTTTTTAAAGGATTCTCTATTAGTTATCATTGGCGTTGCTGTAGTAATCATAACAAATGTCCACCAGATGGCAACTCATGTTTTCTCATATACTCAATGGACTTAAGAATATTAAAATGCTGTGCAAATAAATGAGGGACTAATATTTATGGTGGTGGGGTGGGATGTTGCACTTGATGGAGGTCTGAGCTCTCCGAGTGCTTTTCTAGTTAGATATACTAAGAGTTTATATCAATTTGAGTTTACATTAGTTATTTTAAACTGATATGGCTATGGGGGGGCGGAGCTAAACACACAGAGCCCGAGGAGGGGAGGACAACATCACCTTCTCACATGACAAACAGCCCCCCAGCAACAGCCATAGCCCAGGAACCAGTCCAGCTAAGACCAACTAAAGGGTATTCCTCCTGTATTGTTGGTTTGTTTTCCTTCAGTTCACTTCAATAAACTTTTCCACTTGCACTTGTTTAAGAATGTGGCGATGCTGATTGTAACATAAAGAAGCTCTAGCAGCAGTTTGTCTTCTAACAAAGAGATACAAGCTTGTGTGCACAAACAGATGGCAGCGTCCCAGGCGATACACTGCAGAAGTACTGCAGCTTGTCTGCAACCTGTTTAGTGGTGTCACTATAGGGAGACAAATGAGCATGTGTCATGTAGCATTCTTCACATGGAGCTGCTTTTTTGTTCAGTCTGAAACACTTTTACATCCCAAGCCTTCACTGGTGGCGTTGGTGGATTTATAGCTGTGACATTGTTGCCAAGTTCATTACATTTATACAGTATATAAGGCGATACATGACCTCTTGCCTGTACACATTTTGTACATTAACCCATAAAGACCCAAACAGCCACAGTCGACCCAAATTATCTAATGATCTAAAATATTTAACCTGTTGATCCCCTCATCCTATCAATATATGAAAATAATTGGTATTAAGGCAATTAATGTGCAATTAATCAATTTTAAGTCAAAATCAGATTATTTTAATTAGGGCAATCTTAAAAAAAAAAAGGGAAATCCTCAAATAGATTTCATCTCTCATGCCTCTGTGCGTCTTTTAGGGCCTGTGGGACCATAGGCTCCTCCTCCTATCTGTGAGAGCCTTCTTTCACTGAAGTCTATGTAATGACCGCAGACGTTAAATCTGGGATGGACCCGCAGTCGTGACACCAACGTAAGCCGTGGTTTCACCCCAATTCAACTTTAACTGCATGTGGATCACTCATCTTACGTGGTCCACACACACACACACACACACACACACACACACACGACTAATGTCTGTCACTGGCTTACATTGGTATCACGTCTGTGGGCCCATCCCATCATACCATCACAGGTTTGAGGTGGAGATCAGTTCCTGGCATTGTGCGCTGCTCCTGAAAACAACATGCTGACTTCTGTTGTCTGTCGAAAATTGACTTTTTAGAGGAAAAAAATTTTGGATTTTATTTTTGGCCAAAATTGTGCAGCTCTAATTGGTGTAAAATCCAGATTGTCATCTTTTAATGGCAGATATGACCCATTTGGATGTTCAGAGGCTCCGGCGTGAATGTGGAAACCCCATCTTCTACAACAATGATTCACCAGTAAAACCCATGGAGTTTGATCAATGACAGTGGGAATGGAAACATTTGGTTCATGTTCAGTGTATGAAATATTTATGAAAAAAAGTCACTTTTTCCTCAGTTTTCTCTTTTTCCGATATAATATCCCTCAACTTTAATCTGAGGTTTTATGAACATCAACATGATCAGTAAATTAAATGTAGGAAAATACTTGATTTTCATTGAACAAATGTAATATACAGGGGATAGTATTGTAATGAATGCTGATAAATCACTTAAGAAATGTTAAATACTGTGAAAAATCCACACAAAAAGCACTAGGTCTTTATGGGTTAATCAAGAAGAGGATTTCTGATACTTATGCTCTCCGTACTAATTATCACACATTGCTTTCTGTTCTGTTCACCCGTACATAAATAGGTCAAAGGGCTTTTGTTTACGCTGCACCTTATGGATGGAATCATCCACAGAAAGACTGGAAACTGGGTCAACTTCTTTGAGCACTTTGAAGTCCAAACAGTTCTTGAAGCCGACTCCATAACTTGCACTTGTTTTAATTGATCTGCATGTAAATGTTATTTTTACTGTATACTGTTGAGTGTGTGTTATATGTGTTTTAACTGTAATTCTGTAACTGTGTGTTGTATTTGCTGCTGCCTATCTTGGCCAGGACTCCCTTGTAAGATTTCTCTTCAATTCTGATAATGATGTTTGTTGGCTTCAGAAGTACGGTTAGTCCAAAAAAACAAACAAAAAAAACCCCACAATATATCACTGAAATGCCAAGAAAACACTTATGAGCTACTAAAAAGAAGCCAGTCCAACTTGGTATTTGTCTTCTTAAGATGTTTTTTTTTTTTTTTTTTTTTTTATCTCAATGGGATATTTCCTGGTTAAATCAAGATTAATTTTTTTTTTAAAAAAAGCATTTTTAAATCATCTTTATAAACTTTTTTGAATGCTTCCAAAGTATCCTTCAGAGGAGTAAATGCATATTTCTCTTCAATTCTGATAATGATGTTTGTTGGCTTCAGAAGTACGGTTAGTCTAAAAAAAAAAAAAAACACAATATATCACTGAAATGCCAAGACAACACTTATGAGCTACTAAAAAGAAGCCAGTCCAACTTGGTATTTGTCTTCTTAAGCTCTTCATAATTTTTTCAGATGGCTTTAATCTTTATTGAAAAGGAAAACAATGGAAAAGCTCCAAGATTAAAACATCTAACAAACTAAAAGCTAAACTTTAATACCATCTGTAGAGATCATAGTTATCTAAGCAGCAGCTGTTTATTCTAGGTGGCGTTTAAGAATTCCACACAGTTTATTTCAAGCTTTTAATTGTCAGTCGTTGCTGTTTGAAAGGTTTGATTGTTGCTGAAACCTGACATAATTACGTACAATTTAAAGTGGGTCTTTCTTTCCAACTCCTTCTGTTAAATGTAATTCACCATATTTTAATAACCCCATTTGGAGCTCCGTTAAAGTTACTGATTGTTGATACTGTTGTATTCTCTAGTTTTTCAGTAGACGGAAAGTTGTAATTTCCTAATGAGATCTGGAATCAAACAACATGTGATGGACTACATTGTGATTCATGATTTGTGAGTCTTCCCGTTTGGTCATCAAGAAAAATATTTATATCACCTATTTACAAACGTTATTACAAATATAACGCTTGAACGTCGTGCTAAAGATGCAAAACATAATGTTGTTGTGTCTCACTTTGCATGTTTAACCCAGTACGTCTCTCTTCTTTGTCACATTTCATCCTAATTATCACAAAACAAAAGAGGTTTTGTTTTGTTTGATTCATTCAATTGATGTATTCAGCGGAGCCTGTTCTGAAAATAAAAAAAAGTGCACAAACTGATGTTGCAATTACGGTTGTGATTTGATTAAATTCTGCATGAAGTCTGTAATTAATGTGACATTTACTAAGTGACATGTGGACATTACGTGTCAGTTTCAGGAAGTCAGTGTTTCCATCTGTATTTGGGAGCCTTTAGTAGAGGCCCAGGTTTTTATTTGAGGAAATACTCTGACTGTAACTCACATGATGGCATATTCTAGTAGAAACCTTAGAGATGAGATGTAGCCCCTTGAATTGGTGCTTTTCAGTTTTTCCCAAGAGATTCAACATCAACATTCAATGAACTAAGACTTGATTCTCTATAATAGGGATGCACTGATACCATTCTATTCCAGGCCGAATATGAATACAAATAGGGGTGTTAGAAAATATCAGTTCTGCAATATATTTCATTATCATTCAGTAATTTCCATTAACAAGTACCGCATGGATATTTTTAGATATTTATTCAGATGCAGATATACTAGAAGTTCATTTTTGTTTTTTTATTGCTTATATTTTATTTATTATTATTTAACACTGTTTTATTAAATAATGGTTATTTGAAGCGTTGTAAAAGCACTTTTTAATGTCAGACGTACAGGCAGATGTTAGTTCCTCTGTTGAGACTGCACAAAAATAATGTTACGATGTTAGTTATGAACTAATAGAATATGAACATTTGAGCAGGATCTTAAACTTTAATGTCTCTAACATATAATTTAAGTTTTAACACATTAACATTTTGTGATATAGCATTAGATCCTGTTGTGAGCCAATAAAACTGTGTTTAGTATTTGTGCATATTTCTGGTGTAATTAAATTCTCCAAGGAAATACATTTTTTTTTAAAAGAAACAAACAAATTGCCTTTTAAACAGTACCATGATATATTGTGATTTATCGTATCGTGATCTTAGTATTGTGATTTGTATCGTATCGCCAGATTCTTGTCAATACACACCCCTAAGTACAAGTATTTTCATTTGAGTACTTGCCGATACAGAGTACCGATATGAGTTTGAAAATGTGCTTTATTGTCATTATTACACATCATTAGTCTGACTGTGTAGCCTAGTGGTTAACGCCACTGCCTTTGGTGCGGAAGATGGCCAGTTCAAGACCAGGTGGACCCTTGGGAAAGGTCCTTTACACTATGTAGCCACTAGGGGGCGCAAGCGGTCTCAAGCACGATCGTGTCAGGAAGGGCATCGGATGTAAAAACCTGAAAAAAACCGACCCTGGAAGCTAAAAAACCGAAAGAACTCATCATCAGTCTGACTAGAACCAAGTGCTGCTACTGACATTTAATGTGTTGGAATGAGCGTTTCTCAGTCAATCTACCAGGATACGCCGCTCTTAATTAACTGGATAAATAACATGAAGAAGTACAGTTTTTTGAGAGGAAGAAAGTCAGTAATAACAAACATGACAATGACAAAGGAGGTAGTACTAATGTGAATGCTAATGTTCATATTGATGACCGTAGTTGTCATTAATATGTCAGTAGGTTTTCACTAACTCACACAGTTGATCTTTGATAAAACCCACTACCTCCACAGTTCCTGGTGGTACTGCTTCTCTGTCAGGGTACTCACAGAGCTGTATAAGATAATATGATGATCTTTATATGGCTCTGGGTAAGCAGAGGACGGACAATATGCTCGGTCTGTATCCGTCTGGGTCTTTAACATAACTTGCAGTCACTGTTACTTTTGTCACCATTGTTTATTTTGAAAAATCCCCACACTGCTGACACTATGTGGTGAATGTCACGCTTTTGTCAAGTGGTAT
This sequence comes from Maxillicosta whitleyi, assembly GCA_029822895.1. Classification (NCBI taxonomy): domain Eukaryota; kingdom Metazoa; phylum Chordata; class Actinopteri; order Perciformes; family Neosebastidae; genus Maxillicosta; species Maxillicosta whitleyi. Next base: position 7,897,306 of record JAPSES010000002.1, read on the forward strand.
CAGTGTGTTTTCAAATTGGAGCACTTTTACGAATATGAGTATTAATACACACGCTCAGTATCAGACCAATAGCGGTATGAGCATCGGTGCATCCCTACTCTATAACAAAGCCAGAGTAAGCAAGCCATCAATATTCATGGTGGAAAACCTTCAAAGAATCAAAACCACTTAATTAAGAAATATTTCACTTTAGAATTTCAAGACTGTTTCTTTGTCAAACTGGTAAATTGCTTTTTTTTTATGACACATGCAAAGAATGTGAACAAACAGCATTGCTTTGCCAACAGTTTGAAGCTGAATAATGAGCATGTATGTAACAGTCGCCAAGTAGAGCAAACACTGGGGATTTAAAGGATTTCAAGCAATTTGTGAAAACTAGTTACATTTTATCTTTGTAGAAAAAAAAAAAATCAATGTGATTCCTGAAAGATCAAACATCATTTAGTAAGAATATTTCCCTTCATTTCAGACAAAAACTTTACACATGCACTTATTGCGCTCCTTATTTTTGCTATTCAGTGGAGAAAACAGACCATTAAAACCGTTTCCCTATGAGGCAATTACATCATGAACTGTATTATTCATTTTAAGTCTTTCTGAATTTCTGTAATGAAAACAATGTGTCATTAACTGTGAAGTTTTCATGTACCGTAATTTATCGTTCATAGCAACAGCAAACACGAAAGCTCCAAGTCATAACATTTTTATCTCGCTGGTTTATTCACGGGTCCAGTTTACTCTTGAGATCCCTTCAGAGGGGATATCGTGTTCCGAAAACAGCCAGCAATTATTCCTGTGCTGTAAAAGTTTATAGGCTAACACATCTTTAATCACAGAGACTAGCAGTGCGGCTCGTAAAAACACAGCGGGCACTCCTGAGCATACAAGGAGCCGTTTTATATCAACACCCATGATAAGCAGGCGAATCATCACACCTATGTACAATTTATTACCGGTCTGAATTCATCCGTGACATGCACTGATGTAAACGCAAATGATTGTCCAGTGCAGATTTACATCGGCTAATGAAGACACGAGGGCGTCGGGGTGTTATTCACATGGTTACTGCTGGTCTCTTTGCAGCGAGAACCTCCCACTGTGCAGAAAATGACTCCCACCTGTTTGTGTAGCCACATAACCACATCTATCTAAAACACTGCCATATCAAATGATCTATCATCCCTTTATCTTCCAAGTGTGGAAATGGCTACCTCTGCAGAGAACACAGAATTGCTCTGCTGTTAGGGTACCTCTCCAGCTCCCCCCACCCCTCCCCCCTCGGCCAACATTCTGTGATTTCAAATGTCTTTGTTGAACAGCAGATGATACGCTGAGCACAGAAGTACAGGTTTTTCATCTTCATTCAGATATACAAATTGTTATGATAATTTCTGCAAGCAGCCACACATTATGTTCTTGCAAAGACGACTAGAAGACAAAAATGTTTCCATTTGTCTGAGAATATCATCACAGTTGTTTTTGTGAAGTGAATTAGACAGTTTTGCAATGCTATGTATATATATATTTTTTTTTTCCTTTTTTTTTAAACGTGTGTTATTTTCAGACACTCATTATCCTCATATGTGTTAACCCTTTAACAACACAAATCTCTCTGGTGCTGCATTTTGCACTTTAGAGCATGAAAATTTTGCACTATCAACAAAATTCAAACAGCACTGGAAAAAAAAAAAAAAGATCCTGAGCTTTTCGGCACTATATAACACTTTATGGCAGTAATGTGGGACTCTATTACAAGTAGAAAGCAACTGTTTCAGAGGTTTCCACACAGGCTAAAAAACATATGGAAATAAAAAAAATATGAAGCCATAATATGAATACTGAATATTTAAGACCACAAAGTATGTTCAAGCAGATGTAAAATTTTTGGTTTATTTTGCAGTCTTGAAAACTTTTCTTCGGAGCATTTAAAGTTGTTTCTCATAATAAATATGCTAAAAATTTCAAGTTTTTTTTTTCTATTTTAAGCATTTGTTATTTATAATAATATAATTAATTGCCATGTAGTGAAAGTTGAGTGCTTCCTGAAAACAAAAGGTGCAAAAAATTGGGAAAAAAGACATTTTCTGACACTTTTATTGCAAAGAAACATGAAGATACCCAAGCAGCCTGTTACAATGGAAGTCTTAAAAGGGTAAATTTTTTGTGCAAAGTGATGTTGTTATAATAAACAACAAATGCACTATGATTAAAATTTTACATATTAAAACATGGTTAAACAGTAAACAGAGCATGATTTTTTTTGGAACAAGTGAAATGCCATTAATTCATGCCTGGCAGCTCACACACCCTGTCAGGAAAGTATTAAAAAAAAGAATAGAGCTGATGATGGAGGAAGCTAAGGAGTGAGGATCTGGCTTAATTCAGACCTTAGTTGCACATTTGCAGTATTGATCCATTACTCAAGAGAGAGAGACACTTATGTGAGCATCTCAATTATCCTGGAAATAGGAGTTAAGTTGGATGGTGTTAGAGAATGTTTGTGAAACTACGTATAAGGTTAAGGTTAACTTGGTTTATTGTCCCTGGAGGAAAATTTGGTCTGCGTACTTCACCTAATACCCACAATTCTTTGCATTAACATTAACATTAGCACATCAGGAGCAGTGAACTGTCACTGACAGCACTCCAGATCTTTACCATGGTCAGGGGCAGATATGAGAGAATAAACCTAAATATGTACCTGTTTTAATGGACAGAACAGGTAAACTGAGCACAGAAAGGCTGAGGTTGAGTCAAAACCAAAACCCATTTACTGTGAGATGGAAATGGTAAACACCATGTCTCCACATCACAGTTTATCACAAATGCCACTGACAAAATCAACAATTTAATAAAAGTCTGTTTGCTCGAGAACATGTTTAGTGTTCAATGTTTTCATCAACTTAATCTGTATGTAATATAACGCCATTGATAATAACTATCCTTATTGTTAGTTGTAAGGATTGACCTTGAATAAATAGATCTGATCCACTTGCCCAGTCAGGCAAATGAAATTAAATCATTTGAAACAGAAAAAAAACTGGAAAAAACTCTGTAATTATGAATAGAAATTCTGATGTGTAAAAGTTTCTGTAAAGGGCTGTCTAAGAATGAACTCATTGTGTTAAAAAAAAAAAAAAAAAAGAGGAAAAAAAAAGCCCTTCATAACTAAACAGCGCCTGATACCAAATGTAATCATTTGTTGTCATATAATCCACGGGTACAAAATGTTCTATGTTTTCAAGAAAAATACACAAACTTGACATTTAAGAAGATACAAACAGTGAGTGGGTGGCATTTCAGCCACATGGGTGTCCTATTTTTTCATTATTTACAGACTCTTAAATTGTAATTTAATATTCAAAGAATGAAAACAACGCACAGCGTAGTAGTTCATAATGACTTCCAGCCATAGTGTGAATTGTTACATCGCAAATAAATGTAACACCTCGAGTCAGTAATGAACAGTGGGGCGTCACTGTGTAGATCTCTGGTGGACGGCTTTGACAGAGGGAATGTCTCAGATCAGCCTTCTGCTCCTCTTTCTGGTATCCTGTATAACACTCCCTACTGTGCAATTATTCACCATGTCAGCTTTGGATGAGGTTCTGTCTTAAATTAACCACTAATGTATTGCAGTTCCTTTCCTGAGCACAGGCAATAACAGTAAACCATATACTTTTTGTAAATGAGCAGGAAAATACCCGAGGCAACAACAGATTAGTAATTTGTCATTTCCTGTCCAGTGCCCACACATGCAGCTCTAAGCAAAGACACATGCCATTTCATACATATTAACACTGCTGCTGATTTAACAGCTTTACTCCACAGGTCCATCACATATTGAACATGCACTTGATGGTGGTCTAGATGTGGATGGTTTTGGCCATAATGGGTACATCAATGTACTTTATTACCCTAACCCTCCAACCACTGGATCACTATCTGGATCCAGGAATTTTTTTAATGATTCTCTATTAGTTATCATTGGTGTTGCTGTGGTAACAAATGTCCACCAGATGGCAACTCATGTTTTCTCATATAGTCCATGGACTTAAGAATCGTAAAATGCTGTCCACATAAATGAGGGACTAATATCTATGGTGGGGGGGATGGAGGGGGTTGCACTTGGCGGAGGTCTGCGCTCTCTGAGTGTTATTCTTGTTTTTGGTTTGGTTTCTTTGTTAATACTTTAGCAATGAAACCACTGGTTCAATTCATATCAAACTGGGTTTATAGACTACCAGTGTCCCAGAATAGATGCAATTACATTTTGGGAAAGGTAGGTCAAAGTTCAATTTTTTTATGTTTTAAAAGTCTTCCCATTTACTAATAATAGGTGAAATACATGCAAAGGGCAGAGTTTGCTGTGCCTGGCACAACTTGTTTGTTTGTTTGTTTGTTTGTTTGTTTGTTTGTTTCAGCCACAGAGGACAGAATCAAACTATATGTCTGTGGAAATTAGTTCTGATTTGCCCATGCATTAGGTGGTCAAAACTGGAACAAACTGAAGATTAAGATGATGATGAAAATGATGTAGATGAAGAAGATGATGATGATGAAGATGGTGATGATGATGATTACCCATGACAATGCAGTGGCAGATGAGAAGCAAAGCAACTGTTGACAGTTCAGAGTGAGCCGTCAGCAAAATTGAGTAAAGCCGATTTGATGCCCGTAGACAAACCCTCAGCAGGAGGATGCAGAGCCAAAGCCCATACTGCCGCCTCTCACGGACAAAAACGGGAGCGAGAATAAAGGAACAATAACTGTGATGAAAAAGAGTGGATTGAGGAAGGGATCACAAAGACTAAGAGTTTGAAGGAAAGATAAAAAATGATGACAAAAAAACTGACTCAAAAGACTGAGCCACTCAGACGCATACCACTGCGAAAACCACCACTTGGCCAAAATCCTCCCTTTTGATCCTATTCCACACAAAAAAAATAATAAAAAAAAAATCATCTATGAAACGATACACGGCAGGCGTCAACCCCCCTCCCCATTCTCCCTTCAGACAACTTTTCAAATCCCTGGATGCTGGGGCAAAAGCTTGCACCCCCCTCCGTCCATGTGAGCAGTGATTATTTGGTTGGGGCTCTGCCATATCAATCCCCAGCCAGGTGAAGTTTCCCCAGAGGACAGACAGGGAGAGGGAAAGGAATGTGCAGCACCACCCACCTGTGCAGGGCAAAGATAGGGACAAACTAAATGGCACTGCACTGGACGCTGCCACCTACTACCAAACACACCCCCCCTCCTGTAAACTGATGTACTTCAAACCCCAAAAGTGAGAAAAGACAGTTTTTCCCAGACTCATTATTTCTACAGCCAGCTTTAATCTCTCAGACACGGTGACTGGCCTTGCCTTATAGGGGGACATATAGGCCGTTTGAAGGGCAGCGGTTGTCATGCTCTGTGTGCATCTGGCCAGATGGGGTCTGAGCAAGGTCTCCAACTTTGCAACATCAGGAGTTTTAACAGAATCGGCTTAGGAGTGTAGAGTTGCTCTGAGGTGTTTCATTCCTATCTTTTATGTCTACAGACTCTAATACACTCTCAGACACAATGGGCTCCAAGGCACACTTTTAAACTCAGTTTTCAAGTTACATTTATTTGGAGATACTTTATATATTTGTGTTTCTTGGACTCAATAATGTGAATTTGTGCTGCATTGATACCACAGGTCTTAATACTCCGATACAATTCCGATTTTTTTGTTGAATTCCATTTTTGTTTTTTGCGGTTGTTCAAATTATAACTCAAATGTGATGCCATCAGACTCATGTGTAAACAAGTCTACAGTCCGGAGGTAAAAAGAAGAAGTAGCGATGTCACATGTAGCACACTGTAGGTCCCACCTCCTGCTTATGACGTTATTTCAATAAATGAATGAAATGTGACAATTAAGACTGAAATCCTATTGTATCTGATTTAGGACCACAACTGAATGTGGCCGGGGTCGGATTTCCACAGTTCAGAAAAATAAATAAATAAATCTGTTATGAGTCACATATGGGTAAAAAGTCAGATTTTGGCCACTTTGACAGCAGTGTGAAAATAGTGTTGTTGACATATAATCTTATTAATTAATTAATTAATCTTATATTATTATTTCTTGCACATTCCTAAAGCGAGCTCACCTCAGATTCATTTCCTGTGTTTATAGTCATCATCATAATTCTGCACAAATCATTATAAATGTGAACTATTGAAATAAAAATATCAGCACAATCAGGTTCATGTTCATTTATTTTAATTTGTAGATAATATCTTCTATTAACAATATATTAAACCTACTTTGTTTGAGTGGAATGATTGTGGCTCACCGTCTTCTTCTTCTTTTTATTAATACTGCTAATGAGATGTACATTTCCAGAAATTGAAAAAAAAAAAAAAAAAATTCACATTTCATCAGATTTTGTGAATAAATTCCTAACTTAATTGTATCACTAAGCACTGATTTTTAGTTTTGCATCACAACATAAGGGAGCAATCCTTATTATTGACAAACTGTAGACTTAACATAATCAATAATTAAAGTACTTCATTAATTCATGTCAACCAATGTAACAGCTAATCCTGTCGGTTGTACATTTGATTGATTTGCAGCATGACAATGATGTATTACTACTAAGCAAGAGTTTTACTACAGTATAGTTTCTAAGGATAAGCAGATTTGCATATAATGACAAACAATCAGAAAAGTCATTATCACATGCAGTGAAAGTGTCTTCATGAGTCACTATTATTGACTTAATCTGTAATAAAACAGTAACGATGATCGCAGTGTGGTTTACACTAAAGCCAGTGAAAAATATTGTCACATGTAAAATTAGGTGATTTCTACACCTTATTCAAAGAAGTAACACCATTTTAAAATAATGGTCTCACTATAATTAATTTGGCTCCAAGTGATATTTTTTAATCATCTCATCCAGCAATAGACGTCAAATCATACATTTATTTTTAAGGCTGAGAAAAGCAGTTTTCTGGGGATATGTTATTGCACAATACCACGCATATTATCCAGAGAGAGAGAGAGTCTGAACTAAAGTTTTCTCACACCTGCCTACATGACATTAAATTTACAGAAACAGACACGTAAATCCGCTGAGCGTTAATAAAAAAAAAAAAAAAAAAAAATAGTCTGTGAACTTCTCTGTCCTGGAGTATCAAAACATAACGGCAACATTTATTTTTTTTCCTCTTCCAGACTTCATTCTATGGTGTCTTATCAAATCATAGTGAGTGTGAGGGTTCTCAGTCGAAGAGTTGTCTGCGAGGCACTTCAAGAAAATAATTAATGTTGACATAAAAAAAAATAAATCTGACAGCGGGTTCCGACGGATATATCAGCGACGCGTTTGGCAGAAGTGGGTAAACGTCAATTCAGCCAAGGATCAGAGGCAGTTATCTCATTCCTGCCTGTCATCCTTTTTGTCCAAGGCAATTCGCTGTGGTAACAGTCTGTGTTTAACCTCAACGAGTGATCGATGCTTCTCATTTGAGGCACTTGACGTGGCCTCCTGGCGAGGCGGATCAATACAGGGAGCATTACCTCTAATCAAGCTCTGATTGCTTTCTCAACACTGATTGCAAATGGCTAGCATGTCATTTAGTTTGTTTGGTTTCCATAGATTTAAATGATCTCCAAACAGAAACTGACCTTTATTTTAAAAGCTCAATCACCTGAAATGTGATAAATTACATCCCCGTCTCAACTTGCTAATCATTCAGTATTAATTATTAAGATTACCAGGATGATTTTGCTCGCTTTAATAGGCGAAAGTTTGACTTGTTGAACAATCAAGTTTACATTACAGCATGTGATATTACTTTTACTTTCCGTGGGGGATTAGGAGCTATTACAAAAGGTCAGGAGTGTTTTAAGTGTTTCATACATCAATGAGACAACCACATACCTCTGCCTGAGTTGCTCTGCACAGTGAGAGTTTTGCAGCGTTGTTTTCTTTTCATTTAGTGAAAAAGGAGATGAGGAAGGCATGCCGGTACATTTCACTGTGAGTGTTATGATGCCAAACACTCACAGCACTGAGTTATGAAGACAGAAGTGACATAATCCGACTTACACAATCGATGTTCATCTTTAATGAGAAGTCAAAGACTGTCAAATGCCAGACACGCCGCAGTATGAATGCATTATAATCTGTTACATAACGTAATGTCAGACGTCCCCAGTGGTCCAGCTAGTCGTTCCTTGAGCTGGTGCTATGTTTTACTTGGCAGATGTACAAATAATAAATCACCTTTTCAGACAATGAGTATTCGTATGTATATTAATTCAAGGTTGAGTTTTCTCCGTCCTGTTCCTAAGCGCAGACAGATCGACACACCAGTTGATGATGTTGATGTAACTGCTTTAAAATGAGGAACTGTCCAAAAGATACGGTGACAGAAATGATCAGCTCAAACAGGTTTTGATGGATTTAATAATTTACACAGTTCCTTCCATATACACAGCTGTATAATATTCTGTATTGAAACGTATTTAATGTGGTCACGTCAAACCGAGTTAAACACATTCGCCCTGAGACTAGAGGATATACATCAAAAATATTCTCACATTAGATTTTTTTGTCTCTTCGGCTGTTATATGACAGCTTAAATGTGTCTCACACTGAGACCTCAGCTGTGTGAAGAGGTGATGATAGCCTGAGCTGATTTTCTGCTGCACTCAGACCTCACATTTCAGTTTGATCTGTTTCATTTTCGGTACTAGCTCAGAGCTATTGCATTTCCAAGGTTTGTCTGTCATTTCATTACATCCTTCACAACAGCAAATATCAATTAAATGTAGGTAAGTATTTAGACAAAAACTGACGGGGAGATGTAAAAGAAGTGTTCCGGATTAACCCTGAAAAACTATTTCATTAAAGCAAGCATGCCATAAAAATCTGAAACGGTCCTTCTGAGCTTTCCAATTTATTTACATAATCTCTTGCATTAACCATCACCCTTTCACAGTAATCTTTTCATCACTTTCATGCAAATATTTAGTTTCAGACAACATTCTTGATAAACTTGCCGCTGTGATTTGTAGCTGTTGGCAGTAGGGGACAGTTTGTCCTCTCTGTATTAAACTGAGGAGAATTTAAGGAAACAACTGTTTCCTGGCATGTACAGACCTCAAGTGGGTGAAAGGGTCCAACAGTTTATTGCCAGCATTAACTCAACTCTCGGAAAACATGGCTGTCTGGCACGCCTCTGATAAGATTTAGAGTTAGTCAAAATAAGGTCCATGTTGTTCTATATTCTATATCATGGGTGTGATTGAAAACTGCCATTCTCTCTTCAGTGGTTATCTGATTTTCCACTAAGACACTTATGGGGATTTAGGAAGTTTGTCCCAAATTAGAATTGTGTAGTTACATGCAGTTTGTCACTGCAACGTTAAAAAAAAAGCTAGAAGTGGCAGAGCTGAAGCTATGGAATAAGTTGCCTAAGGAAATCAGGGCAGCAGGCACTGACCTCTATGTTCTTAAAATACGCATGTATACGTACAGGAAAAGCTCTGTGATAAATGTATACAGTTATCACAGAGATTTTCCTATTTTACTTGATTACTTGATTGTATTTCTTGTGTAAACACCAGTCATTTCATATATAGAGTAGTTATAGTAATTCATTGTACATGCTCCTTCCTGTTTTTTACTCTTTACTGTGACTTGTTTACATCTTATTTATTTCCTTTGTTTGTATGCTTGTATTAAACATTTAGTAAGACCTCAGAAAAAGTGTTGTATATATAAAGACCAATAATAATTCTATATATGTGAAATAAAACTTTAATGAAGTTTGCATGTTTATTACCATGTTAACATGAACACACTCAACAGACTGCAAAAGACTGCCACAAATGATACAAGTAAGAAAAAGTGTCTTACATACAAACTCAGCTTTCAGATTTTCCTCTTACTTTTGCAGGTTTACTTTGAGACTCCGTTGTCTAAGGTTAGGTGTCGCAAAAAACATTTCACCCCAGTTTGACATGAAGTCAAAGACCAGACTAAACCTTTGAACTACATTTTATCTTTAGGGTTCACACTTCAGCTCTGCAGACATTATAGATCAGTGTTTCTCAACAGAAGCGTTATCACCCCCCAGGTGGTTTTGGGACAGCATCTCACCTATACCCCCTTTGTTTTTGAAGGGGGTACGGGAGAGGAGGGTGGCAGGAGCCTCATGATGAGGTGAAGGGGGCACTACCTGCTAATCTATATAAACCCCTTCCACCCCACTCACAATGACGTTAGGGGGCGTTCAGTCAAAAAAGGTTGAGAAATTGTTCTAGATAGAGGAACAGACTGAAGGACTATAGAAACTCCAGTCCACTGGGTAGCGCTAAACCCCCTCTAACCTGCTTCAACAACTATGAATAAACGAGAGCTTTGGAATATTAACGCTTTAATCGCGATTAGGTTGACGTAAATTGTGATCACAAATATATTTTTTAATCACGATCAGAGTTTGCCAGTATTTTCCGCACTTCTACCATCCACATGCAGCTCCTCTGGTTGTATTAATTAAACTCATT
>JAPSES010000002.1:7919659-7931592 GCA_029822895.1 Maxillicosta whitleyi
CCCCGCGTAACGTTTATGAGGTGTCCTCTTTTCCATACTAACAAAGTAGATGAAAAGACAAAGCTAATGTAAAATAACAAATCTATTTTTGTACGAGTATGTTTGTTACAGAAGTATGACCGAGCCAAATATCAGGGCAGACTGCAGTTCACCACGTTATCGCGCGTCTTATTTTCGCCTTTTGCTGTCAGACGTACATTTTAACGTCTCTACCGGAAACACTTAGCACCTGCTCAGCTGTCTGTCTGAATTATTAGCTGAGTTATTATGACGCACACAATGACATTCAGACTTTTAACTGTGCCAGCTAATGACACACAAAGCAGTTCAACACTCATAACTACATTTGTCACTCCATATAATCCGACATTATTAACATCTAACTGCATTTCTAGTTCTGAAGATTATTCACCTGCTGCTATGATTTCCTCCAATCAATTTCAGGTAAAAGTCGTACTCAATATCTCGATATGTGTTTGTGTTCTATTTTGTTTCTTCATGTAAGAATCAGTTATATAAATGCTCTCTGTGCACATCATATATTACAGATCATTACAGTGTACTGTATATAGATTTTTATAAAAGTGAAGAATTAATACCATAATAAAGATGTGTTTTATTTTTAGCAAGTCTGATGTTTTTGTTTTGTTTTTTTTCTTTCTTACTTTACCTATTTTAATTCATCCATTATGTATCAGTCTGTGCACTTTGTTTCAGATCTTAACAAGCTCAGACTGCAACTCATAATTTTCTCTGGGTTAACAGGCGTGAGCATGTGTCTGTGTAAACACCTCTGTGGATTATTGGATGTTTTCTGAACACATCTACCCTCACGGACAGGATTGTTTTGAACTTTTCAGAAGTGCTGCCTGTCAGAAGGACTTTAAAAAATAATAATAATGGTGATCTTCTATAATTTATGATCTTAACTGTCTTGAATTTCCTGTTCTGCTTTTTTGCATAAGTAGATGCAAGTCATGCTAGATGTGAGTATCTCTAAAAACTCTTGTGCTGCTGGCTATGTGGCCGTCCAGCATGTTATCATTGTGAATATCTGATGTTTTCTCATCCCCCAACCAATAATAGCTGCGTTGGAGTATTTCCCTTTTTTTTTTTTTTTTTTTATAAAATTACACATAAAAAGCAAACTTTGGTATTACAAATTAGGATTAGCATAAGATAATTTAGAATAGGCAAATAGGTAAACTCCAACACAATTCGAGCCGTGCAAAATCAAAAGGAAGTTGTTTATGCCCAAGGGTGCGATCTTGCTTAGTTTTTAGAGAGGCAAGGGATTATTTATTCAAATCTTATTGCCACTTTGAAAACATCAGCAGCACCGTCTCAAAGACATTAAGCTCCAAAAACCTACAGTCGCTGTTTCATATGTGAATGTGGCCTAGATTTATTCAGGAGCTTACTAGGACTGCAGACAGGATGTTAACCTCATTGCCCCTTAAACGCAGACCAAAGCCATGTTTCTTTCCTTTCTGTCATCCTTGTTCTATTTAGCCTCTGAAAGCATGAATATTCCCCAGACTGCATCTAGTTTACTGCTGTTTTTCTTTTCTTTTTTTCCCCTTTTTTCAATTTTTTTTTGGGGATAATATTGAGTAACAGCACCAGCGGTTATCAGCAGAACCGGTCTGGCGGCAGGCTTGGGGGTAAGAAAACAGGGGGGGGAGAGTGAGGCACAAGGGAGGGTAAACGCTATTGTGAATTTATCAGAATTTCTCGTGTCATTTTGCATTTGCAGCAGGAACATAGATTTGGCAAATTCAGCTTTGAAGGTGTCGAGTCTCCAGATGGTCCTTTTTGCAGCTGTCACATCTGGAAAAACTTACAGGAATGCATTTTTTTTTTTTTTTTACTTAAAATTAAGCATAGAGCCGAGAATGTCAATGTCACCTTCCTCTGAGGTGAGCAGGGACTGATGCAATTTTCAGATAACTCTATGTATGAACCTGTTTTCCATCAACAGCACAGTCAAATGTAAAAAAAAAAATAATGCAAGAACAAGATGAAGAAACTTGGAAATGATGTTAATGTTAAGCTGAAGTTAATGCTGGCGCTCTTAGATAAAGCTTTCTGAATCCTTTGTGCTGAGGTGATTTATTACTCAGGTGAAATTTCATTCTTTGGGTGGGAATTTGATTTTTTTTTTTTTTTTTCCCCACAATGCAGCCGATATGATATTATAATGTGAATGACTTTGGACTGACCCATATGTGTAAAACATAATGTCAGCACACTGTTATATAGGAGAAATAGCAAAAACTTGCAGCTTTCATCACAGAGTTGCAGAGTGAATGGGCCAGTGAAAAGTAAAAGACAGCATTTATGATTACATTTATGTGCAGCTGATGTGTGTGAATGGAGCTGATTATATCCAGTGTTACTAATTTGACAGCACTGACAGAACTAAGACACGAACCACATTTGGGACCATCTATGAAAGTAGCCCAAAAATCGACATGAGGTTTGCTGTTCATACGGTCTAAAAATACAATCACATCTGACTCAAATAAATCAATAAAAACAGTCTGTACATGTCTGTATCGCTGCTGTGCTCACACACTTCTCAACAGGAGAGTTGCATCTATTAAGAGTTAATGAACGCCCCATTAGTCTAGTCAGCTGTGCAGCATTCTAAAGTTTTACAGTCACAGATTTCCCTTAACATCACCTAATTAATCTCAGCCACATAATTAATTTGCCTCCTCTCCCCACATGCAGTAAGAGCGGTAAACCGGAGCTACAACCAGGATTAATGGCCTTGCCCTCCTCCCGGTGCCTCCCTCCCTCCCACCCTCCACCTCCGCTGTAACGCGATCATTTGTGGAACTTTCTGGACCAACTTGGAGCGAGCCTCCCCTCCTACACCCCCCCCACCCCCCATCCCTGCTGCCAGCCCACACTAGTTGTTCCTGAAGGGGCCTGTTTCCTCCAAATCACAATCACCCATTCTGTAGTTTTTCAAAGGATGATGTGATCCGATGGAGCACAGCCCCTTCTGTAGTCACCAGGGCTGCAGCTCGCTTTAATTGGAATAGATTGTTTGTCCACTCAATGTGTGAAGCCCTGCAGAAATAACACATGCTCTCTCTCTCTCTCTCTCTCTCTCTCTCTCTGTGTGTGTGTGTGTCTTCCAAACACAAAAAGAGAAATGCAACCACGCACAAACACAATCTCCGCAAACCGGAACATATAGACACTAAAAAAAAAACATGGAGGCGGTCTGTTTTGTTGCAGTTCTCATAACATAGTAAATAGTGTCCATACATGTTTTCAGGTAAGTACATGACTGGTCAGTATCCTGTGTGGTTTATTATAGGCTAGGACTCGTCTTGCACAGCGCACTACTCCAGGTGTTGTTCAACTCTATAAAAACTGAAACACTGAAAGGAAGTTGGGGTTGGAGAGTAATTACTGACATAAAAGTGTTATGTAATCAAATGGCAAAATACATGTAATTGCAATCAGTTACAGTTACTGAGTGAAATATGTAATTCTATTGGGATTACAAATGGGTTTAATTTTTAATAGAAAGCTTTGAATGCTTATTTTGAAATATGTTTATAGAATATAACATTCATTCTGTTACGTCGCTGCAGGAATGCTTGCATTTGGCAGATTTCCAAATGATGTGAGTCAGTAAAGCCTTTTGGATTTTTCAGCTTCATAACCTGGTTTAAAAAAAATAAATACATTAATAAATAAAATAACATGATTGAAAGTTTCACTGCTTTTAATACATAATCAATCTATTTAAATACATTCACTAAAATATCACAACTTATTACATTTGATTGCTTTTTTTTACACATGCTAATTAATAGATTAACTAATCAATTAAAACCTATAGCATGTGTGTGAATGTGAGATTGGATGTTTGTTTGTATGTCAGCTCTGTGATGAACTGGTGACACATCTATCACCAATAGGCTCAGACTCCTCTATGATAATTTCGAGGACTAAACGGTTCAGAAAGTGAATGGATGTTTTTAAATAGGAAATAAAACTGGAATTAAAACTATCGAGCACCATAATGTTACTTTTTTTCAGATTTCTGAGCTGGAAAGTGTTCTTATTGGATCTACTGGATCTTATTGAACATGGCCACCCACCTGGGGAAAATCCAAAAACAATAATCACCAACATTCTAATGAGCTGATTAATTATATTCTATTATTATATGGATCCTTATACAGCTTAATATCTTCATTAGACACATGTGAGTTCCTCTACAGTGCTCATGCATACCAACCATCCCACACTCATATTAAAACTAAGTTTAAAAGCTTTTATTCAGTGTTGACATGCACTCTAACCTGAGATAAGTCTGCCTTTTATATTATACAAGTAACCTTGAAAACAAGATATGCTACACAAATAAAAAGCTTCCTGCAAGCCTGTACATATTCTCTGCAGCCTTGACAGCCCAGCACTGAATCAAAAGCCCTTTCATTTAACCCAAGAACTTGGTGGTTGTTTGTCCTTTTCCAGTGTTAAAGACAAACTGGGAGTTTTGAGTGGGAGTGTGGCTCATATAATTGTCACCATTAAAAGGTACATTCATGTGGTGATGCAGGGCCTAATGACTGTGAATCAAAGTTTGTCTAACGGTAAAGAATTGGAAGAGCTACCAGTTGATGACATACGTTAACAATTAGATTTACAGATACCGGTGCAGATGAGAGCTGTAGCTTTATCTAAACATCTTAAAGAGGTTTCAGACAGTTGCGATCGTAGAACATTCACCCCGTTATAATGAATAAATACCTTCAGTACTGCTGTTATCGTGTCTTTTTGCCTCTTGTACATTTATGGGCTTTATTAAAGATTCAATATCCTTATTTGTCACATACATAATTGTTCAGATCAACAGCACTGAAATGGGAACGGCAACTCTTCACTGAAAACAGAAACAGCAAAACCAACAATGATGTTCAGTGTTGCGTTTAAGTGTTTTGGGTGATATTTATTTCAACGAGCATGAAAAAAGATCAGTTAGTAATAATCTTATTAAAGGTATTTTAGAAGTAATTTCCTCAAAAGTGTTCACTCTATAGCCCTGGGTGTATATTAATTTTGTCTCCAATGAAACACTTCATCCCATGCGGAGGACCTATGAGCCAGTGGCGGTTATGAGGCGTTATCTTAGATTGTGCATAAAGAGTGGACAAAGCCTCTGTGGTGTTTGTGGACTATGTTTTGATGGCTTCATCTTTCAGCCCTGGAGGTTGCTGTTCGGTTGTTATAGATTGTTGCTTTGGAGGTGGAGACCAATCACAGCAGACTGGGCTTTTTTGGAGGGGGTGGGCTGCCTTGAATCCAGTTTTTACACAAAAGACATTGATACAAAAAAATCAAAAGCTGGCCTACAACAATTATAATTAGAAAAAAGTAATGAAAAAACAAAAAAAGAAAAGAAAAATATGTTTTGCTTCTTGTGAAATGACTGCAACAATGTCATTTATTTGTGATTCTTGATATATAATGTGTAATTGGGATATGTAATCTGTATGTAATATATATGTATAAATAAAATAAATAAATATGTAATCATTGCACTTGATCGAAGGTGTTAAAAAGAGAAATGTGTCTAACTTTATGTCCAACAGTGTATAATGACATAAAACTATCAGCACTGCAGAAACTATAGACTCTATATACATATGTATGTGTTTGAATCGTATTTATACTCTGGGGGTAAGAATAGTTTCCTCACTAAATTACTTCTAAAATGCAATTACCTAATGTGAATGCTACAGTGTAAATGCAATAATTACTAAACAACAAATGCAGCAATATATAAACAGTATACACTGTGTAAATATATGAAATTTCATGCTTGAAAAGAAGAGTCCGTTCTCAACTAAAGTCATGTCCATACAAAACTGCATCTTTTTCTAGACAATATTATTCTTTGTCATTTTCGATTCAGTCAAGTCATTTCAAGAAATATCTGCGTCCACACAAAACTATTGAAAACTGTGTTGTACAAATGCCAGGCCCATATGTGGCGTTGTAACGCTCTCGCAAACAAACAGAAGACATGGAGCATGTGCACAAAGCTTGGTCGGTTCTACTGGGTCTGATCCAGTATTTCCCGCTGGTTGCCCCTCTCTGTGGCAGATAAAACAGCATGTAGTAAATACTGTTAGTTATGGCTGTTTGTTGCTCATTGTAATAAAAGCGGAGGCGATGATTGTGATTTAGTATTTCCTCAAGCTCAGTAGCTGTTAGAGCACAGGCAGTAGTCTGTGGTCCACTACTGTTGTTATTGTTGTTGTGAAGTGACGTCTTGCTGCTGGGTGAAAGGTTAGAGAGGTGGGGCTATGACATCATCATTATAGAAAAGCTGTGGTTTGGTTGTACAGGCGTTTTCACATTAAAATTTTTAGTTTCAGTGACTAAAAACACTGGTTTCATGCCTATCTGATACAAAACTGCTGCCTTCATATAGACAGGGTTTAACTTACCTGGTTAAATAACGGTTAATACAGGCACACTTTACAGTAACATCATAAATAAATTGTTCAAACCATGGTTGAAATACTTTCCTGTCAACAGTTGCCACTCTGGGGAGACATTCTTCTACTCTCCAAGCTTTCCCAGAGTGAATCCAGGATCTGTGAGGCACACTGCAGATCTCAAATGACTTACTGTAAATATCCAAATGCATGTTCCATCTACTTGCATTCCGGAAATTGTGCAGAAACATTTGACGTAATAACTTCAGCTTTCCAGGAAAGAAGAAAAAAAGTCTCTTGGCTTTCAAAAAAAAAACAGTCGTAAAAAATCCTTCAGCTGTCATGAAAGATTTGGAGTCTGTTCCCTTTCACCCCCATACAAACAGAAAGCACTTTGGGATGTAGATGACGACATTACGCCGAATAAATTGAATCACCAAATTAAATACCACAGCATATGACTGAAACGTACGATTCTCTCTCAGGCCATCACGCAAATCATCATTTTCCCTGCATGCTTATTATATCTGTGAGTGTTTTTCATTTTGCAACTTGACATGGCAGCAAATAATGTCAAGATATTAGATCAGAGAAATGTGGTTTTACCTCTGAGTGAACTGCTTTCTCAATCCTGTTTACCCTTTCAGAGCAAATGGAACGTAATGTACATGTCATTAGCAAAAAGGCTAAAGGGAGGGAGGGCCGTTGCCGTGTGATGTATGTGTACGTACTCCCATCATTCCTTCATCTCGGCCAGGGTCTACACGTGCCGCTGCTGTGCGAGCCAGTCATCGCTGTGCACTGTTATCAGTCATTTCCTGGCATGGACTCCTCTGGCAGAGAAATAAGCCTCCATGGCCAATGATAACTCCCACTGCTAACAGACACCTCTGCATGGGTGAAGTATGGGCCTGCAGATAGCCCACTCCCCTGTACATGTGTGTGTGTGTGTGTGTGTGTGTGTAACATGCAAGTTCACGACCGGCTCCGTTTCACTTCTGTGTACATTAGTGTGATTTGTGTGCACACGTGAGGAAATCTAGACGTGAACATGCAAGCACACGTACAGTATGTGAGTGTTTGAGTTGGTGCGTCCACCCACAGGGAGCAGGAAACCATGTAGGTATTGATACTAACATGGACACACATCAGGGTCCAGACCCAGATTCTCCCTAAAGAGAAAAACCTGACAACTGCTCTTTTTTTTCCTCCCCAAATAATCTCATTTGTTCCCAACTTCACAGCTGAGTTAATTTGGTAATTTAAAAGTGAAATGTAATAGGTCATGGATGACTAGGTACCTTGTTAAGAATCTAATGAGTGATTAAATGCGTTATATGTAGTAGTGATGTACCAAACACATAAGAGAACACGTAGAATACCCAAACCACCAGTGGAGAAGCTTGACTGTTCATACACATTTACATTATGGTTGTTGTATCTATCAGGTGTTTTTATTTATTTTACTTAAACAGTTTTTTTATTCTTATTTTTATTTAATGTTTATTTTATCAGGTTGGTCCTATTAGGATGGGTGATCTCTTGATCAAGGGGAACCTTGCCAAAATGGCAGTGATACAGTCACGTTATTATGGTTTTACAATAATAAAAGCATTTGGAAACAGAAAAAAAACATTTATAATCAATCAAAAATATTTACAGAGTTTTAACACTCTCTTTAAAATCAGTCAAAGGAGTCAGTGTTTGTAGATGGAGCTCAGACTGAAGCTTGTTCCAGGCATCACAAGCTGAAAACCTAAAAGATTTTTTTGTTAACTCAGTTGTTATCTTTGGAACAAACTGTTTCAAAGCCTTCATTGAGCAGAAATTGTAACCGCTGTGATTCCAGTCAAAGTTGGGTTATATGTAGGATTGATAATCTACACTTTCAACAGCAGGAAGTCGTCACCTACTAGAACACACTGACGACTATGAAATCCATCAACGAATCAACGCTATGTATCATCCACTGACTAAAGCTCATTGTTCACACATCTGAAATTCCATTATTCCAACATAAACATATTATAGAGCCAATCAAAATACCACTTATCTTATAATAAAGGTAAAGATACAGATGAAATATAGTGTATCATCCCTGTGGGGACATTTTTCCTGGGCTCCATAGTGCTGCAGTTTACAGGAGGACAGAATAAATAAGAGTCCACACAATAAAATCTTCACGTGCTGTGTTAGCTGATAGTTTACATTATAGTTTTGTTATTTCAGCTCTGGTTTTAGCCATAAATCAGCCACAGTAAAATCCCCAAAATACTTCTGTTTTCTGCACGGTGTTTGTTGTCAACAGTTGCACTAAAGATCTGTTTCATCACTGATCAATGGCAAATTTAGCGAAGATAATAACATCTTGTATCTTTACATGAGCATAAGCCTCAAACTTGCTTGTGTAAAAGAAACACTTCTTTTAATTTAGAGCTGTGTCCAGTGATCAAAATAATGACGACTCTTCTAACTTTCCTCTAACTCTAATAGTCACATAAATCCTTGTGCCCATAAGTGTGTATACATTCAGTTCATATGTTTAAAAACTAATAACAACACTAAAGTTTGAAAGCATGGCTTTATTTGTTCACTTATCTGTACAGTATATTTAGTTTTTTACAACAGGAAGGTGTAATTTCAACTCCTGCAGGTTTAAATTTACTACATTCAATAACTTTGATTTCATTTCTAAATTAAACTGGGCTGTAATAAAAGTCCTAAAGGCCATAAACAGGCCGCATAAACCTCTCAACTCTTTCAATATTTAACTTGTTAATTGCATTTCCTTTTTCATTTTTACTCGTCTTATCTTTATATTTCTGATCTTATTGGATTTTACTTGTCTTTCTGATGTATTTTTATTATTATGTTGCAATGTTTTGTGTTATTGCTGCCATTACTTAATAAAATTCTTCTGTGGGACAATAACAAACTGACTTATTCGAACAACACTCAGCAATATTTACTGTCAAAGTTGCGTTATTGGGCAAATAATGTACTCAAATCGTTAGGATTTTGTCCAGAGACGTAGTCACCTGTAGTCAGGTAGTCACAGCCAGGCGCAGTAGACTCAGGTTGCTTAGAGAAATGATTTGCGCTGATTTGATTAAGAGATGAGAGGCCATGAAAATTCAATCAAGAGAACCAATCAAAACAGCACTCATACTGCATTGATGGAGTGCATACCACCAAATGAATGGAACCTGTCTGGAAGTAGAAGCAGCTATTGTAAGTCACCCTATCCTCTGACTGTGCAAAGTGGTAAAAAGACGCAAAACAACAGCCTGATGTTGGATTTAACATGTAAGAATTTATATATAGAATATATTTATATGTAGTTGCCAACATTCTGATTACCTCTGGCAGAAAAGTTATATGATTACTCCTGTTTGTTGGTCTGTCTGACCATCTGTGAGCCAGATTACAGAAAAAACTACTTACATTTTTATTAATCTTGTTCGGAAAATAGAACACGGAGCATGGGCAACATGCTGAAGCAGATCCCACCAGATTCTATAAGTGTTTTTCAATTTCTTTGATACAGAAGAACCTTGAGCTAACGTACAATTCAGAAGTACAACTTCCAGGTTTCAGACAATTGAATACCCTCCTGTCCCCCCCTGTGGTAGCCACAAACATGTGAAACGTCATCATTAGAACCAGAGTTTGGTTGGTCTCTTGTGGAATTTTAAGTTAAAAGAAAATAGACTCTTGCCAATCACTTCAAACTTTATCTGACAAAAAAAAAAAAAAAAACTAAACAAAAAAAATAAATCCTACTTTTTTCGATTTCCCGGAATATTGTGTGGTGGGGCTGTGTACTGCAGAATGGTGATAGATGGAATACACCTGTTTTTATCACTTAAGTTAATCCACATTCTCTAAACCAGTGTGTGGTTCCAAACTTGTTTTTTTTTTTCCATTTCTAACAGTTTCATTTTGTTTGAATTTTGATGGTGCTGAAAACCATCTTTCTGTCTGAACATGCCGAAGAGAACATTCCACAAATGCAGTCAAAAGAATCTGGATCTTGTCAAATAAGTCCTGAACATGCTCAAAACAAATCCAACAGGACTTAGCTGAGTTTGATCTGAAAACATTTCCAGGAGCTTTGAGGCGCAGTGGAAACACAAACCACAGATATTACCAGGATATTACCCTTCTTTTACCTGGGAATATAAACTACTGGTAATTATTAAAGAGTCTTTTCAGGGGCTTATATAGTGTATATACATACACTTGATCAGAGGTTAGACTTCTGGTTACTATGGAAACAGTCAGGTAAATTAAAAAGTGGATGGAAATTTAAAAAAATAAAAGGGAAATACATCATACATTTTCATTCAATGAAATTGTTGAATGAGAAATGTGGATTATTGGTCCTGTGGGTATCTGACATTCTAGTTATAACAGTGATATGTGTGTGTGTGTGTGTGTGTCTGCACAGCTCTGACAAATGTAGACGTTTTTATTTTGCTAATTTGGTAGTTACAGTTGTAGTTGAGGAATAGTCCCATGTCCACATTAAATATCTAGGCAAGCCAATATTTGGGGAGTTATAAGTCATTTTTATACAATAGCCTTACAATCATGTTGCATTGCCTATGACAGTTGAAATGAACCGTATTATGGCATGACAGGAAATGAAGTTAAAAACAGAAACGATCTATTTACTAATTTCAGTCCCTAGATATCAGTATTAATATGACACACAGTTCCCCACAGTCTGGTAAATATATATTTTCTTAAGCATTTATGCATTTGTTTAGTTCTCACATGGGTTGCAAAACTCCTAAAGCCTATCCCAGCTACCAGCAGACGACACTGAAGCATCCCCAGCTCATCACAGGAAGCAACAATTTACTCTCCCATTTACACCTGTGGGTGATTTAGGCCAATATTATTGATCCAATGAAAACATCATGACAAGAGGAAAAGTGTTCAAAGTCTGTGTCCGCTCTGCTTCACTGCATGGAAATAAAACTTGGGTGCCTACAGCTTCAGACTGACAGCAGCTTCAGACCTATAGAGACTTCGGACCTATAGAGACTTCAGACTTATAGAGACTCCAGACCTATAGAGACTTCAGACTTATAGAGACTTCAGACCAACAGAGACTTCGGACCTATAGAGGCTCCAGACCGACAGAGACTTCGGACCTAAAGAGATCTCAGACCTATAGAGGCTCCAGACCGACAGAGACTTCGGACCTAAAGAGATCTCAGACCTATAGAGGCTCCAGACCGACAGAGACTTCGGACCTAAAGAGATCTCAGACCTATAGAGGCTCCAGACCGACAGAGACTTCGGACCTAAAGAGATCTCAGACCTATAGAGGCTCCAGACCGACAGAGACTTCGGACCTAAAGAGATCTCAGACCTATAGAGGCTCCAGACCGACAGAGACTTCGGACCTAAAGAGATCTCAGACCTATAGAGGCTCCAGACCGACAG
>JAPSES010000002.1:7960068-8008649 GCA_029822895.1 Maxillicosta whitleyi
GGACAGAATGGTTCAGGGACAATGAGACATAATTTTCACACATGGTTTAGCCTCCATAAAGTCCAGACTCTAATTTAAGATGTGATGAAGACTGGATGCAGCGATTCGATTCTGTATCATCAATAATCAAAAAATGGATGGGAAAACATATTATCAACCTTGTGGCATTATGTAAACATGTTGTAAAAAAAAGATTATCACAGTTCATGTCTCCTGTAATCAAAACCAAAAGTGG
Source organism: Maxillicosta whitleyi (assembly GCA_029822895.1). NCBI lineage: Eukaryota > Metazoa > Chordata > Actinopteri > Perciformes > Neosebastidae > Maxillicosta > Maxillicosta whitleyi. The sequence continues at coordinate 7,960,304 of JAPSES010000002.1, forward strand.
TGCAGTCAAATATTGCATGTGTGTGGTATTTTTTTGGCCTGTGGTGTCTATGTCTGATCAGTGTATGATTCCCACACATCACAAGACAGACTGCTTTTATGGATTTAATTAACAGCCTTATTTTCCCTGAAGGCTTATTGAAATAGGAGATGAAGTTATCACGTTACTTGTGATGGCTCATTGATGCAATGTGAGAATCATCCCTCATGAAATTTTTAATGTGACGAAACATGGTGCAGGTTTTCAGTTTTGTGTCAGTCTAATAGTTAGTCATGATAAATATTTTTTTTGTCTTCTACTACATAATTTGATTGCATTAGGCTGAAATAGTTTTCCTAAAAGGATAGATTTTTTTGTCTGGTTTATGATTAATATGTTCCAAAGTTCATTGTAATTCATACATGTGTCACCACTCCACCACATAATGCAATGCATGTTGCACAACCAGGATTCAGGCGTATGCAAATTAATGTGTAGTTACTTCCTTTATGGCTTTTTTGGTCAGAATTTTGAGTTGTATTGCAGTCTAATTTACTTTACTTTTATGATTTCAGGTCAATGTAGGCTGTGTCCCAAAAAAGGTACAGTTTTATTTCTTGTTGGACAAGTTTTAACTCAAACACAAATGACTTATAATATGTTTTTTGTTTTTTTTTTTAAATGAGATGTCCATTGTAGTTGTCTTTTCATTTCTTCACAGGTCATGTGGAATGCAGCAGTTCATGCTGAGTATCTTCATGATCACAGCGATTACGGTTTTGACGTTGAAAATGTTCGCTTCAGTTGGGAGTAAGTTACAGAATCTGTTGGTGTCACAGTTTTTACTTCAGTAAGAACAATGCACTTTTTGTGTCCTGTTTCTGGTTTTCCTGGTACGTCTTTCATGTGTTGTTTCACTTTAGCCCACTTCTCTATCTTTGTTTGCAACACCTTAGTCAAGGTGATTGTGAAAGATAGGGTCCTGGAAGGAGTGGCAGCAAAATGAGAAAATACTGGGCTAAGATCCAAAACACCCATCTGCTTAAGCCTGTTTGCATTTTAAATTGTATTTGTATAAATGTGTGCAAAAGGTCACATAAATATTAGTATATTATGCGTTGGCAATACTGACATCATCAGCCTTTTATTCAGGCCCGTTCATCTGTTATTCAGCAAAAATACAGCTCTGGAAAAAGTAAAAAAAAAAAAAAAAAAAAAATATTTTAATTTAATGTAGAAACAGTACATTTATGGAATTACATGATATATTTTCATTTAAATCACGTATTTGCATTGATTGATAGAATGAAGAAAATGCAGGGTGTTCTTTCCAGAGTCTTTCAGTGCCTCAGATCTGGAAATTAAGTGTGATTCCTTAATTTTTTTCCAAAGTTATGTATGTGTTAAAATACAGGTGTTGGAGGAAAAGTTTTTTTTTTTGTTTGTTTCCTGTTTTTTCAATCACTCTATTATCTTAAGACTTATTATTTTGATCACCCTCAGGACAATGTAGCAGTAAGTGACCAAGCAGATTGATATTTCAGTGATATAGAAATGTATTTGTTACATCATGGAAGTAGATTTATAATATAAAAGTGTTTAATGTTTTTTTTTTTTAAAGTACAAAAATAACACAGATACTGTATCTTGCAGACATGTTGACCAGCAATAACTAGTTAAATATCAGAACCTGACATTGAATCTTTTCATTATATAAAATATATCCATCTCTCATATAAACTATAAATATCCCACACATAAAATTGTGCAACATTGTCTAGAGTTCCATCCTACTTATTGACAAGTCCTTTGTTACACAAAAGAATGTAGTTCTTTGTTGTGTAACATTAACTTGCTTTATCATGGTTCTCTTTTTTTCATGAATGTCTTCTCTAAAATGATGGAACTCAAAGCTTTGTTCAAATTTGACAAACATACTCATGATCTTTCCTCTTCTGATCTTTTTTACAGAACTCTGAAGGCCAAAAGAGATGCTTACGTTAGTCACCTCAACCGCATTTATCGCAATAATCTCGACAAGGTGAGGTTGTGTTTGTGTTTTCTTTGTGTTATTTAAGTGTAAGTTTTCATTTATTCATCCTTGGGTTTAATGAGGTTTTACTAAATACAGATTTACTGTTAAATAGTTCTTATTTTTTAAATAGTTGTTAATACTGATGATACTTGGTGGTAAAATACTTTGTCCTTACAGGCGAAAATCCAAACAATTCATGGTCATGCTAGGTTTACAAATGATCCTGAACCTACCGTGGAGGTCAATGGAAGAAAATACACTGCACCACACATCCTCATTTCCACTGGAGGGCAGCCTTCAGTCTTGAATGATGATGAAGTACCAGGTGAGACTAGTTATACCAGATAAAGAATGCCTTTGTTAGATTTCTGAATTATTGTTTTGTTTATATATATATTCAATTTTGATATCAAGACTTCAAAAAGTGCTTCAATCACTTATTTTGCTTGTGTCAATATTGACACTTTGGCACTTAAAGTGTTAAATTCAGCATGGCTTCACGTGGAATATACTTCTAACAAAAGAAAATATACTGTTTATTGATCATTTCAGGGGCTCATCTGGGCATCACCAGTGACGGCTTCTTTGAACTAGAAAGACTCCCAAAGTAAGTGTGTCATATTATCTCATATCTGGAAAATGATTCAATATTTTTTGCCAAACTTGCCACAGTTTTTTGATATGTACTGGAGTGGGTTCCTTTACTGTTCAGTAACCTGTGAAACATAATACGGTGCTGAAAAAAACATGCAGAAAATGTGCATTTTGACTTTCAAAACTTTGACCAAACTTTGTTGATCGTATACGTTTAGTGTTGGAGTGGGTCCTCTTGCTGTTTTGTGTGTCTGTGTGTTGTTCATCTTACCAGTTGTCATCATTTTGTTACCAAAGCTGCACTAGAAAACCCTACAGCTTCAGAATTCACATGATAAACTCTGAAATTTGGCAAAAACAAAGAAAATAAATTAACATAAACCACTTGTACAGAGAGAGAGAGAGAGAGAGAGAGTTTACTATTATCACAATTGGAATGGTATACTTGCAGTTAAAGACCTGTAAATCTTTCTTCTTTCTTTCCAAATAGTCGCAGTGTCATTGTCGGTGCTGGTTACATTGCAGTGGAAATGGCAGGTATTCTGTCCACTCTTGGATCCAAAACATCTCTTGTTATTCGACAGGCTGAAGTAAGAAGGAACACATGTCTATTTTTAATATTGAAACACTGAAGTATGATTTTCAATATTGCTTAGTCAAGAAAAACTGTTTGATTTTTTTCCCCTACTAGGTACTGAGGAACTTCGATAACTTCCTAAGTACAAACTGCACCAAAGAACTACAAAACTCTGGTGTAGATTTGTGGAAAAATTCTCAGGTGACATCTGTGAGTAAAACAGACAGGGGTATGGAGGTGACGATTGCCACTAAAGACCCAGAGAAGAAAGACGAGGAGAAGATTAGCATCATTCAGGAAGTGGATTGTCTTCTGTGGGCTATTGGCAGACAGCCTAACACTTCTGGACTGAACATCACACAGATGGTAACTGTCTGCCTTTTATTCTTTATTGTTAAAAGTATCAGAATGGGTAGATGGGATAGGATCCCAGGTGGTTTGCAAAATGAATGAATGATAGTATCATTGTGTTAAAAACAGATCATCACTGTTTGCATTGGGATTCCATTTATGTCCACAGGGTGTCTGCAGATCCTCAAGTCTGAAAATGTCTTATATGTAGATAATAGGGTTTAGAAATCACTGTATAAAATATTAAATATAATTTGTTAGGTCTTAATTTCCACAACCATTTTTTATTTCATGTCAGTTTTGCAGCTTTTATTTTTCTATCAGTCAAAACTCTTCTGTGGTAAAGTCTACATTCTTAATGTGATACATCACACATAAATTTGGATGTATCTTCTGCATTTCTTTACTTAACACTGGCAATTACATATTGGCAAAAGGTAGATTAACCTTACTGATAACCCTGTTCCAACATAAAACCTACATCTGCACTGAACCACCTATATAACACTTTATATTTACCTCCACTAAAGGTTGAAAAGATTAACTCATGTTATTACACCCACAGTACCCAGCATTAGCATTAGTTCATAACACACATTAGGAGTAGTGAGCTGCTATTTAAGGCACTCAGGCACCAACTCCAGATTTTCTTCATCTCAGACAGGAGAATGAACCTATATTCAACTGTTTATAAATGGAAATGAATCAGTGAGAGAATTATTTAACAAGTTAGTCATACATTTGCTTAAACTTATTCTGAAAAGCTCTTAAAATAATGAAATTACAGGCACTGATGATTGTGTCCAGTATTTATCATTCTTTTACAACAGGGGAACTTTTCTTCTACACAGATATTACACCTGTAATATAAGAAAAAAAAAAGATTTCAATCTCCAACTGAGAAAACCCATAAATAGACAGCCTTCTGCTGTCATGAAGGACAGGGAGTAACCTGGAAACAAGACAGGGAAGCTACAGTATCTGGCTTTAAACAGTCTCTGTTTAGTTGTTTGTTTGAGTTGACGACTGGCATCTTGGCACATGTGAAACACTTGTTAGTTTAAGGTTAACTGTCACATTAATGTTGGATTAAAGGACTATTTACGTCAAAGGCCTCTTCTATATACGGTACATCATCACTTCTTGTTAGCTGCAGAGAGATGGGCTATCAGATAGTGAATTAAAAGGAAGTAAAATCAATTTGAATTATCACACAGGGAACTATGAACAGTATGTAGGTTGCGTTATACAGCAGGGCATTTATAAAGAAAAATAGATAGGATTAGAAGTTGGTGTTGAATGTCACCAGAGCAGTCAGCTTTCAATTTTATCCCCCATTGGGAAAGTTTAACAGATACGTTTTTGTTACTAAAAAACAAAAAACAGTGGAAGCTTTGTCACTCTTCCCATTACTCTTTGACCCCATGCTGTGTGTAATCTGGTTTAAAATACACAGTTTCAACAGAGCTGCACAGTTCAACCAATGTTGACTAAGTATTATTTTTTTTTTCCTGTTGGTATTCTTTATGTGTGTTAACTTCTGGTTCATGGTGGCAAAGATGGAAAACCAGTTACTGCTGTTTTACCTCTAACTGCTGTATCCCCTCCACAGATTCATAGAGCCAATAATAGTACTTTTCCACACTTTAATTTAAAAAAAGGAAAAACAGTGCCAACAATGCAAAAGAAATAAGGGAAACACTTTGGATGAATGACACCATGGATAATCACTAATTAACACTCTTATGTGTTTGACAGGGTGTGGATACAGATGAAAGAGGCCATATTGTGGTGGATGAGTTTCAGAACACAAGTCGATCAGGGATCTACGCAGTAGGAGATGTTTGTGGGAAAGCACTTCTCACACCTGGTCAGTTACCACTGATATTCGTTTAATGAAATAGAAATGTTAGCATGAAATATCTCTACATCTATATCTGTTATGATTATCCCATAGTATTTTATTGGTCAGGAGAGAAAATGCATACTAGATAGTTTTATTTTCAGTTGGTTTGACTAAAATCCCATATTCTGATATCAGTTGTTAAATTTTTAGATAATTACACACTTAAATATACAGTACATTTTCTGTAAATTCAGCAATTATATTGTTTTTATAAAGAAGACCACATATAAAGATCTGTTCATTACATTTTGAATTATATTGCCAACAAATACACAATCCATACTCATTATTTTCTTACTCTTTTGAAAAAATTTACAAAGTTTTAATTAAACACATTATAAAATTACAGATTAATGCATACAATATAAAAAAGTAAAGTGAAAATGGATATGGTCAAAAAATGTAAACACAGTCATAACTATCAAACCAAAACCTCTTTTGTGTAAAATGCAGTTATGAACAAAAAAAAAATAGCCATTATTCAATAAATACTAGTATATAAAACACACTTGCACTGTAGAAGCAAAATTAGGATCACAATATATGTGAAGCAATACTCGCATCTAGGCTATGTGGAGCAACTCTTGGCATCCAAATGGGGAAAAGCAAATTAATTGTTGCCTCACAAATATGTGACACAACAAAATGAGCAATAGAGCATGAAAATTATGTGATGTTGTGTATTATCATATCATTATACTATTTATATTATTGTATTTCATGTCTCAATCTGAACCTTTTACAAACAAAATTTAAAATCTTGGGTACAGCAAAGATAAATGGAGGCCACAAACAGCATGTGGTTCCACATGTGTCATAGAATTCTATTAATGTACAATTTTATTGATGTTGTTCTCCTGGGGCAGTTGCCATCGCTGCAGGCAGAAAGCTGGCACACAGACTGTTTGAGAACAAAAAGGACTCCAAGTTGGACTACTCCAGTATTCCCACAGTGGTGTTCAGCCACCCACCCATCGGAACAGTCGGTCTCACAGAAGGTGAGTAAAATTGCACCAAAGACCAGGTAAGAACTAGGATGTTATTAAATTCCAGTTCAGGGAAGTGTTTTTGTACTTGATATACCTACACGATGACAGGTTTTGCAATAGAATAGAATAGAATGAACTCAGTTGTACATTTTTTTTCTCATAAAAACCAAGTTAACCAGTGTAAATTATGAGTTTTGCTCAGCAGGAAGAGAATTGTAACCTTTTTTTTTTTTCATATTTGTTTCAGAGGAAGCCGTTAAATTAAAAGGAAAGGAAAATGTGAAGATCTATAAAACATCTTTCACTCCAATGTATTATGCGCTCACAACCAGGAAGAGTCCATGCATTATGAAGCTGGTGTGTGTGGGCAACGAGGAGAAGGTATGGGTTCTAAATGCAGTCTTTTTACAGTTGATAAATCACAACTTTACAGTTCATAATTTCTGTTTAGATAATGAATCTGAAAACTTGAATCTGAAAAACGTCAAAAATATAATGTGGTATTTTGAACATTGAAGAGAGAATCAACTGAAACATTAATACTACATCGATGGAAAAAGTAAATCTACAAATAAAGGTCTCTCTATGTAAACTTTCTAAATTATTGTTTTGCATCAAAAACAATGATTCTAAACAGTTTATAGACAAAAACATCCAAATAAAATTTCAAACACATAATCTCAACTCTCATTCTTTCTTATTACCAAATAAAGGAAAATGATGATGAATAAACCATTCTTCTTATTTTGAATAGTTTTTCTTCTACTCAATGTGACAGCAGTAGTTTATTTTCAGAACTTAAACCATGTGTTTTTTCTGCAGGTGGTGGGTCTGCACATGCAGGGTCTGGGCTGTGATGAGATGCTCCAGGGCTTTGCTGTGGCCATTAAGATGGGAGCAACCAAAGCAGATTTTGACAAGACTGTCGCTATTCACCCCACCTCATCTGAGGAGTTTGTCACGATGCGTTAATGTTGAAGAATATTATTCCTTTGCTTCCTTAACCCCACTGAAATATTACCAGCATACTTCTTTTTTCTTTTCTCATAAGTGCCCTTAACTGTGCACAGTGTATCATTTTTCTAAGTTTTACCTAAACGGACCAAGATTAGATTATGACCTTCTGAAAGTGTACAGTAGATCCTGATTATTGATTTAAATATTATAGATTACGTTGTAATAATGATTGTGAGATGGAAGTGATGGCTCTGCAGGACTTGTCAGGTGATTGTACAAAAATCTAAAAGCCTACTTTCTTCTGTATATGTTTGATCACTGTGTGTGCGTGTGTGTGTGTGTGCGTGCGTGTGTGTGTTTGGTTAGCTGATCTGTCATCTGTCACATTGATTTACAAAACCCTGATTCTCTTTAAGATGCATTTTCACTACCAGTGTAAGAATCATAATATATCTATTGTACTGTAATAAAATTTCACAATAAACCTGCAGGTTTTTTCTTACTGTGATGCCATTGTTGTCATTCTGTTACCAAGCCAATATTTATTTTGATACTATTGTTTAGAAGGGGTGGAGTGGACTGTTTTGTATTGGCCTTCTCCACCCTTTTTAACGGGTTTCATAATAATGGAAACACTTGTCTTATTTGCACAGAGAGAGCTCTATTGTTTAGAGTAACAGCAAACTCTTTGGTAAACATACTGATGTAGAAATGCTGAATCATCCCTATGCATTAAAGGTGTGTGTTCCTTTCTGTGTCTGAAATTGGTGCTGTATACTGTATAGTCTCCTGTATGAGCACTATGTGATGTGTAAAATAATAACTTTTATAAACTACATATCCAGTAATAGCAGCCAGTCACTGTAGTATTCTAAGTTTACACTAACATAATGAAGTTGCAGCAGTTACATATTACCTTAGAACCTCTTTTGTTTATGCTTTTACATTTAATAAGATGAATTCCCAATTCTGCTTTACTTAAATACATTTTCCTAATAATCTTGTATAAAGACGATGAGTGACAAAAACTTCACCTAAACACTAAAAAATGACCTTGTTCGTGTGGGGTTTTAACACAATATCGCGACACCTGTTTACAGAACATTACCACCAACTATGTTGTCGCGAGAATATGACGTCACTTGTTTTTAGCGTCACAGATCCATGGTGCGTTTATGATTCAATCAGTAGCCGTACGTCTACAGTGGCTTACCACTAGTTTACCCATAGATTCCCAAAATGGACACAGATTATGCAAAACAAATTCCATCATAAAGAGGTAGGAGTTTTCTGAATTACCTATTCTAAGTGCACCAAGCTAGGCAGGTTTTGTTATTTTTGAGTGAGGTTTAAAGGTTGTACAGAACTTGTTAGTGAAGGTGGCTAAAGCTGTTAGCTTTCGATGCTAGCTAGGTTAGCCGAGTTTGATGCTGTTTAGCTTCGGATTGGTAGCATTAGCCGACCCGGTGAAGGCATTAGCTAACGAACTAAGTGGTTATCGGTGACACGAATTACGGACACTACATTTTTCAAATATGGGAATTTTGCGTGGTTGTTTCTAAACTACACTACGACTGTGCCGTCAGATCTTAAAAGGCGAGACATTGATGTTAATCTGTGTAAACTGGGTTACACTGAGAAGCGGACTGCTAACATGACAGTGACCGGCTGACTGTGGCTCTGCTTAGCAACTTCCTACACTGAAGTACCGAAGCCGGCTACAGCGAGGATGTTTCCCAGCCTGGCACACAGACCATGGCACGTCTTCTTCAGGGTCTCCTTGCAGCACAGGGCGTCCCTGTCCCAGAGGTCCCCAAGGTTCAACCAGCTGTGCCACGGTGAGGACTGTCATGTCAAGTACCACTACAGTTTAGAGACAGCTACAGTTGTTTTATATCACATTTTCTCAGCTCTGCTTCTTATAGAATCACGTAGGTTGTGTGAGGAGAATAATCACACGTCATTTACATTATCTGTGTCGCAGGGTGGCAGAGTGGAAGTATACATACCTTGTGGTTCAGCCATCCAGACTGCCGTGTTGTTTCTCTAGGACTGAGCAAGGTTCAATACTACTCTACATCTGGGACCAGTAAAGATGGTCCTCCAAAATCTGCATCAAGTGATGCTCCTGTGACAGGGGATGATGCAAAACCCACCTTATCCTCATCAGGTAACACATTTTTCTGTCTATTTGGTGTATATGTGTTCTAGTATGTAATGATTCCCAACCAGTGGTAGGTATAGGTATAGTGGTATAAATGTACCCAGATTTGTTAAGAAGAGGAAAAAAACACACTAAACAGGACTACAAACTAATGTCATACTAATCTTGAGTAACTGTAGTGAGCTGACCATAGACATGAATCAGCTGAAACCCCTTTAAACACTACATGTTTCCATTAAGACTACAAAAATAACTCTTTACCAGCAAGTACAGAAGATAAAATGGCTTCTTGTATCAAACCATACTGTAAGCAAGTGACCATGTTAAAATATGTAAAGTAATTGTGTCAGACGTAAGCTAATACAAATGATAAACTGCTAAATGTATGAATAAGGAGGTGAACATGTAGGTTGATCAAAGCGGTTGGTTCATTTGAAAAATATGAACATGACTGAGGCTACACCAAGTTAAAAAAAAAAAAGTTTGGGAACCCCTGAATTTTACTGCCTTCAAAAGCAGAGAAAATACCTATGTTGAGGCTGCAACCCTTATCATATTAAAACTGTTGTTTGTTTGTTTTTTCAACAGTGCAAGGGCTGACTAAAGTTGAGCAAATTCAAGTAAAAGGTAATACTGAAAGATCTTTTTAAAATAACCTTAAATATGGAAACGATTGTACACTGCCATGTTGATTTTTAAGATGTCTACATGCAATATTAATATTTTCCTCTGTTGTTACATACAGTTCGGGCTGTCTTAAAGAAGAGGGAATATGGTTCCAAATATACTCAGAATAACTTTATCACTGCAGTCAGAGCCATGAATGAGTTCTGCCTAAAGCCAAGGTATTCTTGTTACTTGAGACAATATGCTTTCTTAATATATGTAAATAATGTCATGTTGAGGTACTGGCAGACAGCAGCTACATCACAATTTCCTTTGAGTTAATTAGTTAACATGCTTTTGTGATTATCTAATATGGCAGTTTAACATGTGACCCTAAATTTATTTCCTCTCCTTTTTACAGTGACCTGGAACAGCTTAGAAAGATCAGAAGGCGTAGTCCCCATGATGACACAGAGGCTTTCACTGTGTTCTTGCGGTCTGATGTGGAGGCCAAGTTAGTCCTATAAGTTTCTGTTTGACTAACCAAAAAACTTTTCAAAATATGTATTCTCTATTGTAAATATTTATGTCTCTGTGTGTTTAGGGCATTAGATGTATGGGGAAGCCACGAAGCCCTAGCCCGAGAGAGAAATCTCAGGAAGGAGGTGGAAAGAGAGTATCAAGAGAGTAGGTTTTTTTTCTTTAGCTACTTCATCCTTAATGGATATTTCATTATTGCTTCAATCAGTCAAGACAATGGCACATTTTGAAGCCAGCATGAATTGTGTCATATTGGGTTATTTAACACTGGTGATTCTTATCATGACTCTTTCTAATTTGATATTAATTGAATCAAGTGCTTTATTTGTCTTTCACATCTTCTGTTCTACAGATATTTTTCGGAATCAACAGTTGTTGAAAGAATACAAAGACTTTTGGGGAAACACTAAGGTGAGGATTATTATTATTATTATATTTGCAGATTTTTGAGCTTTACAAGTCTTAATTTGAGTGATTTGTTCTTTAGGCCTTAAAAGTTCTATACTTGTGCTTATGTGAGGTTTGTGTTTGAGTTTGTCTATATCTGATAACTTCAGTATCAGTGTTTAAATTTGTACACTCTAGCAACTTTAGAAGAGAAGGATTAACAAATGCTCACATGAACATTACAATTTTTGTCAAAAATCTGATTGGAAACCATTCCATAGTAATCAGTAGTAATCAGTCTGGCTGTTATCTACTCTTAAGACTCTACTGATTTAGGTAATATCAACAAATTACCTTCCAGACTCTGTTATAAACCTCATATGCTGTAAGCACATGACCACATGCAACTCTTCCATAGTACACTGTTATAATTTATTCAAATATCTTCTGTATTATTTCAACTGATCTTAGAATTGATGTGATTCAGTACTTCATTGAACATCGTTGATAATAACATATTTGAGGGCTACTGCACTTTGTGCTAGGAGATGATACAATTTGGAACATTGTGTAAAAAGGCATTAAAATAGCTTTGGATGTCCAGAAAATATTATTATCATTGGAAACGTCACAAAAATTCAGTCCATGTGTGATATGATGTGAAATGTGTCTTAAATTGGATTCATAACGGTTTTAAAAAATACTTTATTGCTTAACCTGCTGAAGCCCCTGAGTTAGTAATATTCAACTGGACAGTGTCCTCGCTTTACCTCATTGCCCTTTTTAACCGTCCTGGTCCTGGTGTTTGCATGGCCTTTGTCCCTGTTACAGAGGTACTTGTTGGACAATGTCATTCATGCAGCTGCTCTCTTCACTGTATGATGCACCGGGCAATTCTGCACTTCTCTAGTGTGTTATAGGATATTCTGTAGTCCACAGATGTGTTTTATCAGACATTTCATGTAATTTTTTTTTTTATAGACTTGTAGACTTATAGACTCTATGTGATGCTGTCCCTGTTTAATATTGAATATTTAATTTTACATGTTTTAGCTATTAATATTATCAAACATGATGTTTTACATATCTCTTTTATTGTGTGGCCCATGTTTTAGTATCTTTCTTTATATTTTGTATCCTGCTGTTGTGCTCTATTACTGTGTCTGTAAAGCACTCTGTAAACCTGGTTTTTAAAGGTGCTATATAAATAAAATTATTATTATTATTATTGTAAACACAGCAAATTTACAATACAAGTATATTTTATCTCAGATGATCTCTAAATTACTGCATATCACTTGATAACAGAAAAGCACCTTCTGTTAAAACTGAAAATGAAATGACCTCACACACTATTAACTTACAAAACTTTTTTTATATTTCATAAAGCCACGATCGGGCAAGAGGGGAACATTTCTACAAGGTCCAGGGAAGGTGGTCATGGTCGCTATTTGCATGTAAGTTTTTACACTAATGCCAGTTCCATTTCCTGCTGCTCTTTGGTTTTGCTGTGAAATCTCTCTTGGCTCATTGGCATTCTGTGCTGAAGCACGCTTGGAGGGAGGTATTGGGACTAAAGAGATGAAACATCTCTCTATTCTCAGCAGGGTTACTATGTACAGTATGTTGGAAGTGTATCAGTGTAACTTCTCAGTTGTTATGTTAAAAACAGGTATCTGGCAATTGAGACGCATACAGTAGGATTAGTATTATTAGTGCTATGCTGCACTGACACTTACCTCTAAAGAATAAGGTAAAACATTCCAGGTCTAAAAAATGTGAAAATTAGGAGCAGTATGTCAACCATGTTGCATATGAGGTCCAATTGGATTAGGTTGATTGTGTTAGTGAACATGTGCAGTCACATGAATGGCAAAGCATTCCTTCATTTAGTGCACACACAAACACAAAGGAGTTGGATACTTGGAGACCACATTTCAGGATAGGCTCAGTATGTGCAAATTTTCTGAAGCCTCAAAATACAATCTTTTCCTGAACACAGAATTGTTTTTTTTTTTTTAAAAATACTCATTTCGTTAATTCGGTTGGTTTGAAGAATTGGAAGTCTCCGGCCATTTTTTTGCAAGAAACTTTTCATGTTCTGCAGCTGTGTTATTTTACTTATGTATAGTTGGTCTAAGACTCTTGGCCTTTTTTTTTCTTTATTAAAAAAGACTATTTTCTTAAAGGAGAATATGTGTGAATGTGAACACACTCTTCGTTCCAAGGAGGTGCTAAGCTTTTGCTGAGGTTTTCACAGACTGGTGCAGTTGAACGTTTTGCTTTGATCCATCAAAATCCTGTTGCATATCCTCAGCCACTTATCATTACTGGCGGTCTGATGCTCATTGTTAAAGCTAATTTTGTTTTCAGTGGCTTTGTTTACATAGTGTATATTACATCATTGTAGTCATTCGGTGCATCCTGATGTCTTTTAAGGTTTTGTTGGTGCTGACAAATTATCTGCCCTGAAAGAGGACTTAAATGAGTTACAGAAAGAATATATTGAAATGAAGTGGAATTGTGAAAAAGGATTTGAATGCCTAATAACTAGGATATTATAGCAGTCGGGTGGTTTGTTTTCTTCAGATCCCCTGGTTTCCTCCCACAATCCTAAAACATCCACTTTTATTTACGTGAGTGCATGTTTGTCTGTCTTTGTCAGCCCACACTGGTGATTTCATCCACTTTTTTATTTACCCTCAGCAATGGACTGAACTTCTTCTTCAAACTCTTGGCTTGGGTCTATACCGGTTCAGCCAGTATGTTCTCTGAGGCTATTCACTCTCTGGCTGACACCTGCAACCAGGCTCTACTCGCTTTGGGAATCAGCCAGTCTGTTCGCAACCCAGACGCTGGGCATCCGTAAGTACTACACTGTAAAAATGACCACAAAGGCTTAAATGGAACCATTTTGCTGAATCTACAGATGCGGAATATGTATTTAGAAGAAAGAAGCTGCTACATGTTCATCTGTTTTTAGGTATGGTTTCTCCAACATGCGCTACATCGCCTCCCTCATCAGTGGGGTGGGTATTTTTATGATGGGAGCAGGCCTCTCTTGGTACCACGGCATCATGGGATTGCTGCACCCAGAGCCCATTGAGTCTTTGTTATGGGTGAGTGTCTGCTCAGACTACTGACTAACACAAAAATATAGATTAAAATCAGTTGAACTCTAAGATTGTGTTCTTCTGTTACAGGCTTACTGTATTTTGGCAGGTTCTTTGGTTTCTGAAGGAGGTCAGTTAAGATAATGAACTGATTCATATATGATGACATATTACATGTGTTCAGTTTGTACTGAAGTATTTTCTGTTTTCTTCTTTCTTCCTAGCCACATTACTAGTAGCTATCAATGAGATCAAGAAGAGTGCTCACCAGCAGGGAACATCTTTTTATGAATATGGTATGTACAAAGAAAGGCTGCCAGACTGTTGGAATAGATGGATGTTTTTGTGTATGAAAGGTCACTGACTTTAAAATGAGATGAGCCATGGAGTTGGATCAATGACAGCCATCATAGACACTTGTTTTGTGTTCACTTAATGGCAGATTTTACAGTCAAACTTGCTTTTTCTTCAATTTTCTTTGTTATTTGATGTAATAACTCTCAAGTTTAATGTGAGCTTTTATAAACATCTACATGATAAGTAAATTACATATTGGAAAATATCTGATTTTCACTGGAAAAAATACAAAATATCATAATAAATGGTGACTTATCACCTGAGAAATGTTAAATATAGAGAAAAACATAATTTAGGAACTGCCACAAAGGTAGCACCGGGTCTTTATGGGTTAAAACTGCAGTTATAACACACTGAAGGCAGTATCCTCGAACATGGGGGGTGGGGGGGGGTTATGTGTACACTGTGTTTGAAAAATGTCTTCAAGCTGCAAAAGGGAAAACTGAACTTTTTTTACTTTTCTCCTTGAGTAACCAACCTAAATACTGAGCAGATCTGAGGTCAGACCACAACAAAACACACTAGATTGTTATGGATGAAGCACATATCCTGAAACAAAATAAACTATATATATGGTTCCTCTCGAGATATCCTTAAAATACAGTTCTGACAACCAACGCAAATGCAGAGGTGGTTAATCCCAGCTCCATAGTCAAAAGTCGTTCTATGTATTTGTTCCAACCACTCACTGAACCAGCCCATTTTGATGAGTACAGCTCCTTATCCTTTTAGATGGGATAATTAGTGATCACCAGTGTTAAGTGAACAGGTAGAACCAATACATGCAGGGATTTTATTCTATGGAGCTTGGATTACCCACCTCTGCGCAAATAGAAAATTCCGATTTTGTTTAATATTTACACCAAAGAATCACTTTTCCCCTTTTGTTCTGAAATTGTTTCTGAAATCTGGTTTTACTAATGAAGGTGATTCATTTTGTTTTGAGTTGTGAATTACAAAAGTGTTCATTCCACTTTTATTGTACAGCTGTATTATAGGTCAGGACAATGCTTCTGTCTCTTAACAGTGTTTGGCTACATTCAGTTAGCTTTTATCAAATCAGACCAAGGGGAAAAGTTCTGTATAATTAATGATAGGTATGGACAGATGGTGTTATGTGTATCATTTAAATGACAGCATTGATGAAAGAAAAGTCTTCTGTTCCTGTGTTCGGTGTCTGCGGTGTCCAATTACACCTGCACAGATATGGGATTGAATATGTCCCATTTGTAGTTTACACAGAGATAATAAATATGTGTGCTAGAAGTTTGATTTTGATTTTTTTTTTCTGTACATAACATGTTGTGCTGACCGGCAGTGTTTTGTGTGTTCAGTAATGCAGAGTCGAGATCCCAGTACTAACGTGGTGCTGTTGGAGGATGCTGCTGCTGTACTGGGAGTCATTTTGGCTGCTGGATGCATGGGGCTCACCTCACTCACAGGTTAGAGAACAAGACCGCAGGTGTTGTATGTATGACGTCTGTCCAAGTTGTCCATCAACACCTGCAGGTAATGAAGTTTCAGCCATTTCCAGAGTCGACTTTCACCAGAAGGTCCTTCTTCTTTGTCAGTTAATTATTGAGTTTACATTTTATTGCTTCTTAATATTATCTTCTTTTTCTGTAATGTGGTTTATTATTCTTCCAGTAATCCTTAATCCAAAGTTTGTGTTCTCTGATCTCTTACTTGAATGTTACCACCTGTATGGAAGTCATGTGTCTTTTATTTATCTTTATTGTGTTTGTAGTTCTATTCTTATCTGCTGAGACAGAGATTGCTGTGGGTCAATAAAAAGTGTTTAAAGTCATTCAATAGATTTTGTGAAAATGAAGGCTTTAAATTGCATTAAAAAGCATTACATTTGATGTCCAGGGCATTAAAAAAATGTATTGAAATAATTTTATTCACAATTTATTTTGTTTATATAAACATTTAGTAATTTTAATCAGAAGTATCATATGATGATTGACAGGCAGAACACTTTAATTGGCTGTTATTTATGGCTAATGCACAAAGTCACAACATCAGATGCTTGGACTGCAACATGCTGTGAGCGTGCTCATGCTGTGGTGAAAGAGTGGAGGGAATATTAGCAAATGTCAGAAAAATGGGAAAATGAAAGTGATTGGAGGAGGAACTATTCAGTACCTGGTTAAAGTCTGTCGATGGTAAACCGTATGTATATATAAAACTGTATCTGCAGTTGGACATCAGCAATAAATTTGTTTAAAGTGGCATTAAAATGGGCATTAAAAAGCATTAAATTAGATCAAGAATCTTTATTATCATTATGCAAGTCACAACGAAATTTTGATTAGCAGCTCTCAGCTTAAGGCACACAGAAACCTTGTATAAAAAGAGGCACATCTGAGCTAGATGTAGATAAATAATATAAGATAGAATGTTAAAAAACCTGGAAACACAATAGATTTGCTGATACCTGCAGAAACCTTGAATGAACTATCTTCTTTCTCCTTACTCTAACTTTCACCTACTGTTTCCGTGTTTCCCTCAGGTAACCCCACCTATGACAGCTTGGGTTCCCTGGGTGTGGGCACTTTGCTGGGCACCGTCTCGGCTTTCCTCATCTACACAAACACGGAGGCGCTGCTGGGACGCTCCATACAGGCTGAACGTGTACAGAAGCTCACGGAGTTCCTGGAGAATGACCCAGCAGTAAGGTCAGCAAACACCTTCACACTCAGGATCCACGCGCACCTCTGCGTCTGTGAAACATGAGCCGCGATGTCCACTGCACCGGGTCAACCAGTCCATACAGTCAAAGAGCCTATCAAAGCTAACAGACATGGTGTGGGATTAAAATAGGCCACCTGGTGTTTGCTGGGCTTTACATGCTTTAATGGTATGTTGAGAACAAAACAGAGCAGCGTGGGTCATCTTTAAAATCCGTGCATATACAGATGCTTTCATCCTGTTTGTAAGCAAAGTATTATGTAAACTACTAAAACTGACCAAACTGTGTTGTCTGTAGTTGCAGTTTGTCGGTCTGCATGTGCATTTCATACCAGTATTGGTCTTAATAAATTACTTGTAGGAGTTAATTATTTTATAGCTATCGATTACCAATGTTAAATCAACTCACGCAAATGTATTTACTACTGCAATACAGATATATTCATTCATTTTCTGAACTGCTTCATCCTTGAGGGGGTCACAGGGATTTTGGAATCCATCCCAGCTACCAGTGGACAAACATGGGGTAGACTCTGGACATGTCCCTACTTCATTGCATGCAGATTTTTTTTTTTTTTACCTATTATTGTACTTCTACCCATCAGTCTTTTATAAGCAGTAAAAGCCAATTAATGAAACGGTTGAATAATTTTTATATAAGACAGTGTGCATTACTCCAGTGTAAAGTCTGTGCTAACTGCCCGCAAGTGAATGAATGTAACTGCTTAACAAACATAAAAACTTGAGTATTATATTTAAGTGGTCCAGTCATATTACAATTTATAACAAATCCATCCATGAGGTCGATACTCCATACATTGACCTGTACTGATCTTTCACACAGAATTGCCCTAATGTGGGACATTTTGGGGTATTCAAACTTATGAAGATTATTGTCCCACATTAGGGCAATCCATTATACTGACTGTCCTGTGGCTGCTCTATTTTTGCATTTACATTCTAAAGGAAATACCAGTTTTTAACCCCTTCCAGATCAGTGCAAATGATCCAGATTCTAGGATAAATCATCCTTTGTCTTGGCTGTTTCAGACAGATTAAGTGTCACCTACTCTACCTGCTATGGCTCTGAGTATTTCCTGAATTCCTTGTTTTTTGTGTGTTTCCTGTGAGCAGGGCCATCCATGATGTGAAGGCCACAGATATGGGGTTGAGTAAAGTGCGCTTTAAGGCTGAAGTTGACTTCGATGGCCGAGTGGTGACTCGATCTTATCTGGAAAAACAAGACATTGACCAAATCCTCACTGTAAGTTTGTTCTTTGGTGTTGCAGTCTAATTAAAAGTATAATGTCAAATGATAACAGTTAAAAGATTATGAATATTTAGAAACAAATGGTAATATGGAACACTACACAGCTAAGATAGATGTTCCACTGTAATTAAACTATTTAATAACTAAAATGACTGGATTGTAGCTAATGTTATTCCCATTTTATTTTTTTTATAGCTATTATTATTATTGTTTTCTTGTAATATTTCTTATTTGTATACATTCAGTGTTGTACTGCTACTGGAACCTCTGCCCAAAAGTTCAATAAAGTTCTATCTAATCTAATGTAAATTGTTATGTTTAGCTAAGAAAGTCGTAATGCTCAGACATTTTTTTAATTTTTTTTTTGATTGATACTTAAATAATCTCCCTTTTCCACTTATATCATTATCATTGAAAAATGTGTTTGGTTTTCTTTGTATTTTAGTATTTGCAGAAGAAGAATTTTAGCTACATTATCATACTTGGATTGCACATTTACGTCAATCACCAAACTTTTTTGTTGTTTTAGGTTAACATGTCAAACACTGTACCGATCTCCACCACAATGTACACATTACCGTTTAGGTTTGAGTGTTAATTCCTGCTCCAGTTTCAGACTTGTCAGTGCAGTCATACACAAAAATGATTTTTACAACAGGAATCTGGATTCACCTGTATGTATTTTCTGCAGTTTGTTCTAGTTGACTACCCATCTGTAACTGCTGTAAAAGCATCCATTTCTAGCGATGAAGCTGTTTGTGTTGTTTTTTTTTCTGCACCTTCAGGACATTCAGCAGGTTAAGACCACAGAGGAACTGGAGAACTTTATGTTGAAGCATGGAGAGAACATCATTGACACCCTGGGGGCTGAGGTGGACCGCTTGGAAAAAGAATTGAAGGTAATCAAATATTGCTTTTACTCTATTGAATGTCAAATGTTCGGATTTTATTGCTTAACATAATCTTTCAGAGTGTATTATGATACTATTCTCATGGTATATTTATTTTTATCCGGTTATGCTGATATATATATATATACAAATGGCAATTTGTCACCAAATGCAAAAAATACAAAGAATATGAAAAGCCTTCATCCAAATATTCTCATATAGCTGATATATATGTTTAACAAATTACTTTTAGAAGGGAAAATGAAATATCTGCAGTTTATTTATACTTCTATTGTGTATAGTCTTGTACATTCTCAAACTGATTTATGACAGTTGTGATTACAGTCCAATCATTAAATGAAGCCCATTATAGTTCATACGTTATATTCTGCAAATTTACACATATACAGTCACCGGCCACTTTATTAGGTAGACCTTGCTAGCACTTGTTATACCTAATAAATTGGCCAGTGAATGTACTTGCTACTACTTCATCTACATCATGTGTTGTGTACTACAGGATGCTATTCTGCCCCGTCCTAGCTTGAATAGCAGTTATTTGATGTTATTTGCTGTTGCCTTCAAACCAATGTGGGCTTTCTCCTCTGACACTGACAAGGCATTTTCACAGAGAACTGCCACTCACTGGATATTTTTGTTGTTTCGGACCATTCCCTTTAAACCCTAGAGACGGTTGTGTGTGAAAATCCAGTCCGTCAGCAGTTTTAGAAATACTCAAGACAAGCCTTTTTGGCAGCAACAACCACACCACATTCATAGTCACTTAGTGTTAGATCCTCTTTCTTCTCCATTCTGATGCTCACCTAAATCTTGGTCAGGTTTTTTTATTATGTTTGTTGCCTAAATGCAATGGTGCCATGTGATTGGCCGATTAGATATTTAGGTTAGCATGCAGTTAGGGTTTTTTTGTTTTTTGTTTTGCTTCTGCATATCTGCTGAAATTAGTCTGTTGTAATATTTTTTTTGCCCTTCACAAATTGTCTATAAGGTATAGAAGAGGATTAGGACCACTGGGAAAAAACAAAAAAATAAGGTCCAATACTTTTTTGTATTATTATTCTGAAAAACAAGTCAGAATTCTGTATTTTTCCCCCTGACATTCAGGGAGTATGTCACTTTTCGCTTTATGGCATGCAGGAGTACAGCAGGCATAATGATGTATTTCAGTGACATTTTATATATCCCAGGGGTTCTAAAGAAGCCATTTCATTACAGGAGCAAAAGGAAGGGAAACAAATATCAGTGGCTTTTTCTTCAAATTTACAAGTTTCAAAGCATAACATTCATTCACCTTTGGCTCATATATGTGAAAGGCTTTTTCCCGAACCCCTGTGATGCGTAGAAATTCACCTAAATCTGTCATTATATCAGCCTGCTGTACTCCTGCATGCTATCAAATGAAAGTGACACTCTCCCTGAATGTCAATTTATTTACCCCAAATTCTTAGAAAAGTCAGAATTCTGAATTTAATCTGTGAATTTAGATTTTTCCTCTCAGAAGTGTTACTTTTTTCTCAGAATAATAACAAAATACATATTGGACCTTCATTTTAGTTTTAATTTTTTCCAGTGGCCCTAATGCTCTTCCATACTAAAGGGATATAAGCATTGTTAAAATCTATACTTGGTGTGAAGTATCTTTTATCCATATATGCTAAAAGGAAAAAAATTGCCTAATGGGAATGCTGTAAATCTGTATCTAAACATGTATTTTTTTTGTCTCTTCAGCAACGTAACCCTGAGGTGCGTCACGTAGACTTAGAGATTCTATAAAACCTCCGGACATCATCTCCCAAGGAAATCCTCTGCTGTACAAAACGAAGAAACCGCAATAGGAAAAGGTGAAAGGAGGGTGAAGTCGACCTGCAATCTGCCTCCCATTCTGACCACCAAAAAAAAACAAAAACTACACACCTCTGTCTCTGCACAAGTCTTACTTTAGACAGTAAACAAGCATATACAAGGACAATGACTGAGCAGTGATCATGCTTTATTTGTGCTACTTGAACTCCTTCTGTTACCGGTACATTCTCCTGACACTTCATATGTAGGTGAAGTATTTCTGGTTAAAGACTAAAAACTGGTTAGTCTAGAATTTTTAATCCCTTCCGCAGTTCACACATAAGCTCTGACAGTTACATCCTCCGGTTATTCGCTTCAGATTCGTTAATGAATGTGTCAGGATTCATTTGAAGATGTGACCAGTATCATTTACTAGACTTGTACTTTACTTTAATGTTATGCTTGAACCACAGAGGTAGCATTTCCTTCATTAGTCCAAAGGAAACCCGAGCACTCTGTATTCAAAGAAAACTTATTTAATTACTAGAAAATATTTCATGTTTGTATCTTTTTTTCTTTTAACATTTAAGAGAAATTTGCTGGATGCCGTTGTAGCTTCCTTGAAGTTGAAAATATATGATTAGATTGCGTTATATTCGCAGAAAAATACGATTAAACAGTGTTTTCTTTTGGTTCATTTAATAGATACGTGACCTGACGTCGATTACAACTGAAGCTAAATGGAAACAGCATACAATATTTCATCGATAGATAATATTCAAAGTATATATTGAAGAGAAGAGAAAGTCTATCAGACTTGTTAATCAAGCATTTATTAGACGAGTGAATTATTAAAGGCGTCAAACTGAAAAAGTAAACGTCCTGTCATGGGATCCAAGGGTGGCAGCATCACTTTCTTTCACTTCCTGTTTCTTTACTCACTCCAAACACTGAACTTTCATGTCGGCAACTTATCGGCAGATGAATAATGGAGATGTTCCAAAGATGAAGTATTGTAAAAACTGATTCAAAGCAAACCTGGCCCTTTTCTACTCAGCGTACGTGAGTAAATGACTGGCCCGTAAGCACAAAACACGCTGACCAGTCCTACTGTAAATTACATTATATAGGTTTAATCTGATGTTTAGCTCCGTATTCAAATATCACCAATCAAATGTAATTTTTTTTTTTTTTTTTTTTTTAAGAGGATGCCACCCCTGTACAGATTATACAGTAGATCCTCATGTGAACTGATTGAGATTTCTGCTGAATTCTATAAAAAAAAAATCATACAGTGAATGTGCTTTTACTTTTACTTTTTATTCTGTATTTACTGTCAGTACAGCTGCCTGCTAACCAATAAGGTAAAATAATCCTAATGTGCTTCATAAGGTTTGCCAGAGTCATTTCATTTTCTTTGGGAGAACGGAATCATATATTGAAGGTGTTAATAGTGTAATATTTCCCTTTGGTTATAAAGATGTTGCCACTGCTGAAGGAGTTGGAATAAATTTGAAATAATTTATTAAATTATTTTTTGGTTTGATTTTTCTGTCGTCCTTCCTTTTGTTTTAATATTTTGGTCGCATCTGATGTATGTTGTGCTGCTATTTATTTTTTAAATTTTTTTTAATGGAAGATCACAAGATGTTTGAGGGGTCTTGGAGGAGATCCTACCCACAGGTTTTTTGGTAAATGCTGCATGAAAATGACTATAAATGATCTGGAAAACATAGGAGGGGTGTTTTTAAAGACTGGCTCTGACATGGGAAGGACCGTTTCCTGTTTAAAGCTCAGATGTTTGACTGGAATGTAAACCCAAGTCCATTAGATGGTGCAGTTGTAAGGATGAGAGAGAGGGGGGGAGCTGTAGCCTGTGCGCTGACGTCAATAAAAACAGTCATTTCCAACCAGTCTGCGCATTGACCGACCATTCAAAACATTACGCACAGCATCGCGGCTGGACCACGCTAGACTACTCGACTGAAATAATTTTTCATCAAGCCCGAGGAGAGGAGAAAATGCGGACAGACACCATTGCAGGTTTTTGACCATTGAATGTTGTCTTAACATTTTGGGTGTTACGCGCATATCAGTGTCATGTCTCGTCATACCATCCCCAAGTCAGTTGTGCCCGTGCCACTGCCCATTTTTCCTTCCATGTCTCCCCTCCTCAGACAAAAAAAAAAGAAAAGAAAAAAAAAAACACCCGTCGTTCGTGCACGTTGATCATGAAAACGACCAGATCTTATGTGTGATTTGGTTTTGATTCTTCCGACCATGCGTCGAGACGCGCCTGTCACGTCTGGAGATCACCAAACACATCCTCAACCCATCCACATCTCTGCTTTCACGAATCACAACTGCCATATTTCAGCAGTAGCTTATGGGAACATTAAGTGGTTGCATTTTTGTGATGTTTTTCTTTTTGTGACCCGTCCTGTTTTTCCTCCCCCCCAGCTCCGGTATTTGTGCCTCTTGTAGCCCACAGATGGGGGCGCAGTAAACCTGTACAGTTGGGCTCTCAGATTTTCATGCACCCTCCCCTCCATCACCACAAGCCTGTGGTTTCAAAACCCCAAGCCCCCATTAGTCTTCGGTGCGGAATCAAATTAAACAAAATAAGATTCTGTGCAGAAATGCAACCGCTTGTTTTTGTATTTTTCCTTTTTTTTTTTTTTTTTTTTTTTTTTTTAACCCATGCAGGACACCAAACCTCAACCACCTTTTCATGCATTTACGCGCCGTGTGTTTATTTCTATTTTTTTTTTTTTTTTAAATAATCGATTTGTGCTATTTCAATCACAGGTCCAGGAACATCTAGAACAATCCAGGTACTGTGATGGCAGGAAAAAGTCTTCATGGCGGAGGAGCTTCATCCTCATCCTCCTCATCCTCATCATCACCCTGCTCTACGCTTTTAGCCTCTTTACAGTGCTGCCTTGTCTAATGATGTTCAAGCAGCATTGTACAGGGCTATGACAGCATAGAGAGCTGTGCTGCGTTTCTCTGACCCTGGAATGCCATCCAATACATGACATCATCTGTTAAAAAACACAAAACGGAGCCTCTTGCATGTGATCTATAGGATTATGCATTGTTTTCTTCAAAAGGCAATATACTGGTGTGTATATTTATTTAATGCCCAAATGGAATTAAAAAAAAAAAAAAAGCAGATTTTAAAGGGTTAACCAGGACTCTAGAATCTCTTTGGTGTAAATTATTCAATGCAAACCTAAATCCCTTTGCAGCAGGGACATTATGTTGAACAAATTAGCAACAGCAGGATTTCTTTGTGTGCAAATGTGTTAATAGAAATGCATAAAGTGCTAAGAAAAGCTTGGTGTGTGTCATGCTTTTACATACTATGAGGTAATACTGTTTCTAGATCTAAAAGTGTAATAAATGCCGGTGACCTGTTTTGGTTTTAATGCCTCTTAGGTTGCAAGCTGAGACCTTGACTTTCCCTCGGCCCTGTGAGTCTGTTTCCTTTAACTCTGATATGGGATTAGGAATGAGAACGTTGTTAATGGCAAATCCTCTTCACTAATTTACAAACAAGCTTAAAGGTATCATAGGTGATGTAAGGGAAGTAAGTATTCACAGCCACAGACAGGAATAATAATAATAATAAAAGAATTAAACATATTTGCACTAAAATAGCATTAATGAATGACTCAAACTCTCAGATTTTATTACAAATAATTGTCTCAAACTAACAATGGCCATGGAAGAAAAATAAATCCTGCTGTGTGTCATGTCTCTGCATGTGTTGCAGTCCGGTTTACTGTCCCAGATAAAATAAAAACAAAATAACAATAAGAAAAAGAGGAATATCAGGTCAGGCACTTAAGATCTTCACTGGCTGCAGCTCGTACAAGCCTGCAGGCCGTTTTCGTTGCAGGAAGTGCACTTGAGGGCTTTGAAGGAATCCGTGAAGCAGTTGCGGAACACAGACATCTTGCTGCCATGGCACGTTGGGCATGGGATGAAGGCAAAGCCCCCACAGTTCTGGCACGTTTGGGGATGCTGCACCCTCTAGAGAGAACACAGGAACCCCTTTTACATTCCAGATGATACATCCAGTTCCACATCAAATGCAGAAAATTGAGTCAATGTTTATTTCCTCTTGTGAATGTTACAGTTTCATTATTGCATAGTCATTTTTTGTGTGATCAGGACAACATTGATACAATACATATGTTTTGACTCATTATACCTTCCCCGGACACAAGAAAGTAAAGGTTTTTGGTTTGTTTGTTTGTTTGTTTTTATTTATTAAATAATTGTCTTGATTAGAAACAGTATAATGCAATTGGTAATTTTTTTTAGAACATCCCCTATAGTGGACTGTATTTTCTTAACCAATAAAGACTCAGTACTACTTTTGTAATAGTTCCCAAGTCATTTTTTCTCAGTTTTGTCATCATTTATTGAAATATGATTATATGTATTTTGCATTTTTCAGTGAAAAGAATAGAATAGAATGCTTTTATTGTCATTATACATATGTACAACAAAATTAAGAGACAACTCTCTTGTGGTGCGCAGGGTAAAACAAGTGCAAATATATATACAGAATAAAAACAAGCATGTCAAATTAACGTGTTTTCCTATATTTCTTTCATAGATCATGTAGATGTTTATTAAAGCTCTGAGTAAATTCAAAGACATTATATCAGAAATGGAGAAAACTGGGGAAAAAAAGTAACTTTTTGAGCAAAATATATCATTAACTGAACATAAAATAAACATTTCCATCCACTATATATCATTGATCTAACTCTATGGGTTTTACTGGTGAATCAATGTTGTAATGTAGAAGATGACAGTGTTTCCATGGTAACTACGGAGCCCCTGAATGTCCAAATGGGTCATATCTGGTGACCATGAAAAGATGAATAACTGTATTTATATAAATTCTTTACACGTATTGATAGGATTAGAGGATCATAAGTTATTAAATATTTTAGATCAATAGATTCTTCTGGTTACCAGTGGCTGTTTGGGTCTTTATGGGTTAAATAAAGCTGTGAAACTCACGTCACCTACAGAGGACAAAAATGTAATGCTGGGTCTCAGGAGGAAACACTTTGTTTGCACTTAAAACTAATGATTTGGCCCTTTTTCAGACCCTGTGCTTGGTAATTAACTTGTTTTTTTGTCTTTGTATTTCTGTGATGAGCTCATATATGTGTCTGTGTGATGAAAACTTATGTAAATATAAGGGAAACGAGTGAATTTGGTGGTTTTCCTTCTTTTGGTGCACAGTTTTGTTGATATAAACACATATTCAGGCTACTTTAATGGCCAATTCTGAACTCATTAGCGTATTCATGACCTTTTAGAGCTGTACTTCTCTTTTTTTTTTCTTTTTTTTTTTTTTTAATAGCCTGCAGTGACTGGAATACATAACTTAAATGTCATCTCACTGCTGCTTTGTATTCGCTCATGAAAATCCTTGTTTTGTCGAAAATCAAAATTAGAGTAAAGGCCAACGCTGGTGTTACTGTCTTTGCTGAAACAGAAATCGTGCAGATAATCTCGTTCTGCGCCACAAGAGTGCTTTGCTCTGTGTTGCGTTTGAACAAATGTGTTGGAGGCAGAATCAATAACAAGCTTTCCATTATTGATGGTCACTTATTGATGTGCATGCATCTTTTACATTGCAGTTTGCTCATGTTTTATTGATGACATAACTAGTGAGAGGAAATGACCTGGACCTGTTTGCAGTGTGTTCATTTCGATGGCTTCAGACAAACACAGTGTTAATTTATTACGACTCCATAATCACCTCATATGTGTTCTACAAAGAGCATACGTTATAGCCCAATAAATCACAGGAAACATGAATAATCCAACAGCAGTGTGTGTCAGTTCCAGTAAGCTCCACCTGATTCATATGACAATCGCATATTTGATGAGAAGAAAAAAAAAAAAAAAAAAACTCGCCTCAATTTTTGTCAGAAGATCCTGTAGCTCTCCTGATTCATTCATGCCTAGGATTTTCTCGGCCCCCTGCAAAACAGAAAAATCAGCAGAGTTTAATATTTAATGAACTCAGTGTAGCTGTACAAGACACCAAGGCCTGATAACATTATACAGAAGTAATAAGAACTGACCCCGAGGTAGTGTCCATCAATGAACACAACAGGTAATGAAGGAGGCTCTCCCACACGTTTGCACCGTTCCTCCAGTTCCTTTCCATACTCGCCATCCAGGGCGATGTTTTTCTCCACAAACTTCACCCTGTGGTTCTGGAAGATTTTCCTCACCAGCTCACAGCGCTCAAAGGTGGTTCTCACGACACGGAAACTTGTCGTGTAGATCACTATCCGCCCAAATTCAAGCGCTAACTCCATCTACAACCGAGTAAAGACCATCAGTACAAATACAACAGTGAGATGTTTTTTTTTAATTTATCCTCCTGAAACCCAGGAAAGGGAAAGTTTCATGCATTAAACAATGGTCTTGATTAGAAACTGCAGTTTTTTCAGATTTTTTTGTAAATGGAATGTCCTTTGGAATGGACAGCATTTTTTTTAAGGATAAAAACTCATTGCTGGGTCTCAGGAGGTTATGAATGTGTTAATATACTATGGTTCAGTAATATTCTGAATAAACTATTACTGAGAAAAACAAGACTATTATCACCCCCATGTTTAAGTTATTCTTAATTACCATGTTATTTTCTTTTTAATAAATCTTTCACATTTTGGGACTCTAGTAGCTCCACAGGATATCAATATTCATAAAATATAAGAATATTTCTGCTGTTCTGTTCATCATTTTTCATAGTTTGTGCCATTATTCAATACATGAGCTGCTATAAAAGGTTAATTATTGTAAAAACGTTGTAAATCATGTAAAGGCCAACTTTGGAAATATCTATTATACTTAATTTGACTATATGACTGCTTACCTGAAAGAACATGAAGGTCATTATTATACAAATTTAAAGCATTAAATAATAATAATCAACATTTATGAGTACATTTCATCATGTTAAGTACCAATTAATATCTTAAAATAACTATAATTTTCTGATTAAATCAACAGCTATGCTTCTTAAACTCTTTCTAATCGACACTAGAGTGAAGAGACTACATGTTAATTGTTTTAAAATGCACTTTATTTGCTTATATTTCTAATTTATGCTATTTTTAATTACTGAAAATGTGCTCACTGTGGTTTCAGCATCATTTGGAGAGAGTACTCCAGCAGTCAGCACATTAAAATCTGTGTTGTTGTTTTTTTTTGTTGTTGTGTTTGTCTTTTCTTCTGCTGCAGGTGAGAGTGGACGCTGAGTTTTATGAGTCTGCAGTATGACAGGTCGCTGATAAATGAAAATGATTGTAGCCTGCAGTAAAAGTATATGGCCTTTGTTCTAAAAAAAAATACCTTTAGAAGTGTTTGTTGTGATGAACCATGTCAAGAACCACCCATGCAGACAAAGTTGGTGAGCACTTATATTTAACTGTACTAGTCTGCTAATCTGACCCCGTTAACTAATCGTGAAGAGAAGCTTTATCGAGTCTACAGTGACGCTGTTTGTTCACCTAATACCACTTTGAAGAGAAATGGTCTCTTCAATGTGACCTTACGTCTCACCTTTACATCAGCGCACAGGTTGAGCATTACCTAAGAATCACAAACAGATCTTTGGACGGGGATACTAGAAAGCGAAGTGCAGAAAATTCATTAACCTGATTAGTTTCTCTTGAAACACTTAACGAAATGCATCATTAATCTTTAATTGCTTTGTGACCTTGTCTTCTATTGTGAGCTTTTATATCCCAGTCATAACCTACATGTAGTTCTAGCCTGTAACTAGACTTTAGTCAGCCACTAAAGGGAGCCACGTTAAAACCGGTGAAGTCATTATTTCATCAGGCAGACGGTAGATTATATCAGATCCTCCTGGTTCAGGCCTCGTCAGATGTACTTACAGTGTTGGACGTGGGCAGGTTCTCAAACAGCGTCTGACCTGCTGTCACTTTATGCTTCACCCCCCTCACAGTCCCATTTTTGCTCAGTATGTTGACCCTCTTAGTGGTGAACATCCAGTCTTTGGTCCCTCCCGCGTACATGAGCAGCTCATCCGGTTCCCCCTCGCTGTCGTCCAGCTCAGAGCCCAGGTATCCGTACAGGTGTCCTTGTGCGTCCCCGCTGGTGGAGGGGGTGCTGGCCCGTTCGGCGTCAGAGCTGCTGGTGCAGTCTGAGTCCAGGGAGTCTGAAGGCCCCTCATCCTTGAACATCTCCTTCAGCACCCGGCCACTGTTCCCCGAAGCCACGCGGAATCTCACCCGCTTCTGTGGCTTGTCCTGCCCCGCCGTCATCATGGTCTCCTCCATTGGAAACCCTCTGCCACATTACATGGTCCACAGCACTGCAGCCCGGCTCCTGGACTCGCATCCGGAGGTTCACATGCAGCTCAGACGCTCTGTTTTGTCGCCCATGGATTACTACCACGTTTAATCCTCACACTTTGAACAGATCTAAAAATGACTGAGACCTAAGCTGCCTTACAGTCAGACTCACACTGCCAGTAAATAATACATGTATTTCTACCATGGCAACGGAGCACGCTTATCTCCAGTAAAATGATAGTTGTCATTGAATTATTCATCACAGTTTTACACAGTTTTCACCAAAGCTTTGACAGAAGACTTTTAATGGCCTGACTTCATATTCTTTAATCAAACAAGAAAGCGTTTCTTCCTCTTGGCATAAGATGACAGCCAACGCTGCGAGGCACAACCGACTTTTTTTTTTTTATTAGATGAAATTCAATTATTCATTGCATTTATAACATTACTTTATTTCAAGTCAGTCTTATAGGTATATTAGATTTTCAGCTGAGCATAAAAATTATTAGAAATGTTGAGAAACTATCATTCAACACATCTTGAATGAATTACTTAATGAATTAAATCTGTGTTTTGAGCATGAAGAACAATACAACGCATTTAAATAAATTCATACAAATTCTGTAATGTGTTTAAAAGGGAGAAGGATGAAGAAAAAACGTTTTCATTCCGCCGCCAAATTGAACTTATTACAACAAAACATAACTGCTTTAAAGCAACATATGATTATATCAGTCATTATAATAATTATAATATATATATAAAATTCTACGCCACAATCTACTACATTTGTACTAAATTAAACCCATATAAATACAATACAATACAATATACCATTTGCTATGAGTTGAAGCCTAATTACATGCAACTTTTCTTATCATTTATGTGACTATCTCAATTGTGTTTTTATATAAACTATATTTGATATTAGTTTATAATTACAATATATACAATATTTTTTACTTAACATGCATACAGTAAGTTTCACAAAAGTTAAAGTACTAAGAGCTTACTGAAAATACACAAAACTTTATGCAAATAAAACTATTGTCGGACCAATATATTACAAAGTATGAAAATAAAACAATGTCCCGTGCAATAAAATGTCAGTTTATTATATGATGTTTTGGTTTCATTTTACTGCTGTGTTCATGATTGTGTTTTACTGCTGTGCATGTTCCTGTTCACAGCTCATTTGCAGAACTTTATATGCTGTTGGTGGTTTAATCTACAGTCATGACCAGAGGTTTTGGCAGTGACTCATGCTCTGCTGCTTTAATTTGTCTGTAGATGTTTTCCACCTGTTTATGCAGTGCAATGAAGAACAATTATAAGCTTTTTTTTGTTTCAAAGACTGTAACATAAATCACATTTTTACAAAGAGTCCATTTGTGTCACTGCTACAACTTTTGACTTTCAACAATTCATCATCATATTCAATGCCTTTTGAGAACCATGTAAAAAGTAAATTTTTCCTAAACTCACAAAAACAGGTCTGTTTTCAGCCTCTAGTGAATCAAAGAGTGGTCTCACACAGTTTATTTAGTTTAAGAAGGACCGTTTTAACCCATATAACCCAAATTCTACTGACCTAAACTGTTTAATACCTGTTGATCCACTAATCCTAACAATACATGTAAATAATTGGTGTAAAATACAGTTTGTTATCTTTTCATGGTCATCAAATATGACCCATTTGGATGTTCAGAAGCTCCGTAGTTGCCATGGAAACACTGTCATCTTCTACAACATTGATTCACCAATAAAACTCATAGAGTTTGATGAATAACAGCCATCGTACACATTTGTCTTATGTTCAGTTAAGGTTATATTTAAATGAAAAAGTCACCATTTCTTCAGTTTTCTCTGGGTTTTTTTTTTTTTTTTTTTTTATAATAATCCTCAAGTTTATTCTGAGCTTTTATGATCATCCATAGTACATGATCAGTAAATTAAATATTTTGAAAATATCAGATTTTCTCTGTAAAAATGCAAAATACAGAAGATTATTTCATAGGAAATAGAAACTTATCCTTTTAAAAAAATATATATATAGAGAGGAAAAAATCATTTGGAAGTACCACAAAAATAGCAATGGTCTTTATGGGTTAATGGAACTCTAAATATAGTAAAAAAATAGAACATGTGGAGATTTGTAATTTGCATGTAGGAGAAAAATAAACTACTGCTGTATGACAAATGTAGTTGAGTAATAAAGTAATAAAGTAATAAAGTTGGAATAGCTTTGTTGTTTCAGACACATTCCTCTTTTTATTCCTATTTATACACATCAGTAAAGACCTCTGACTGGATTTAATAATTACATACTGAGTCCCAGTTATCGATCATGATTAAATCACATTTTCACAATCATTCCATGAGAAAAGGTAAAAATATTTCACTTCAACTTTATGGACAACGGCCTATAAAGCTACACAGAGTAAAATGTAATTAAGATTAAATTGAATGAAAATGCACTTATTATTATTCATGTTCATATCATGTATTAATACTGAATTTAATACATTTTGTGTTTTTCTTCATTGTTTTTTTTTTTATCTTATATAACGTTTCATTCATTTGTTGCATCACATTTGTTTTTACTCATTCATTTTGACTCATTGTAATGAAATGTATGTAATTAATACTTGGCCTACTAGCAAATTTATACCATACGCTCACACTAAAACACTGTAACATCCCAATACAAGAGTTGGCTATAGGATAAATTTACCATAACGTGTTCTCTTAACATGAATGCATGACGTAAGTGGATATTCCTGAATTGCTTGTTACACCTAAAGTGGTGCAGGTGTTCAGTAGGCGTCCTCACAGAGCAGAAAAGGACCGGGCCATATTATGTGTCACAGTGACACAATACAGCGGAGTGGCCACATAAACACCTCAGCACGCTTTTTTTTTTTTTTTTTTTTTTTCTGTGTCACAGGTGATGAAGGAGCTCCCCGGAGATGAGATACGTCAGCTTACGGCCGTGACAGCACCACTCTGTTTAAGAGCTCGGCCCTGAGGGTAATACTGACACACAGCTGGGAAGGTCTGATGTGTCCGACTGAATTTCCTCAGGCAGTGTAAGCTGTATCGATTCTCACTTATTTTAATTTTAAGCTTTTTGGAAATTATTATTAAAGGCTTAACAGCTGTTATTGGAAAATGTATTAAGGGAAAGCTTGTTCTATGTTATTGCATATGATTGTTTTTTGTTTTTTTTTCCAATTCAGTTTTATCTTTGAAAATCACCTTTATTTAATTTAACCCATAAAGACCCAAATATATACCAGTGACCAAAAGCATCTATTGAACTTAAATGTTTAAAATCCACTAATCTGATCAATGCATGTAAATAATTGGTGTAAAATACAGTTTGTCATCTTTTTTTGTCATCAGATATGACCCATTTGGACATTCAGAGGCACCGTTGTCACCGTGGAAACGCCGTCATCTTCTACAACATTGACTCACCAGTAAAATTCATGGAATTGGATCAATGACAGTGGAAGGAGACACTTGTTTTTTGTTCAGTCAATGATATATTTTGTTGAAAAGGTCATTTTTTTCCTTCAGTTTCTCAGTTTATGATATAATAACCCTCAACTTTAAACATCTACATGTTCAGTAAGTTAATTGTAAGAAATAAATGACTTAAATGACTTTTCTTCAGATATTTGCAAATTAAGAATTACGTTAGAGACCACCCTCGTACCATAGAGAGAATTAAACCTTCTATGTTTGATGAAGTTTTAAAATTACGCAGTAAGAAAGGACGGCTACTATCTTGACCCCACAAGTCACTATTATCCAGAATATCATCCCCTGTGCAAGATGTAAAGACATGCTGGGAAGAGTTGGATGATGAACTTTGGGATAACGCTTTAGAGAATATTCATAAGTACTCTTGAGGCACCAACTTATTCAATTTAACCCTTTCATGCATGAATTATGAGAACCTTCATCAAGATTTTTTTTTTCTCCTCTTTGGGCATGAAAAAAACCCAATGTGATTGATTCTTAAAGAACCTATTCACAGTTACAAAACCATGTTTTTAATATTGCAAGCAAAGAAACATGTATTTATTTATATATTATGTGAATAGTATGAAATGAAAATATTTTTAATGCTGCTAATCTGATGTCTCACATTTTAACACAACTGCATGGAGATAAAATGCAAAAATAAAAATAAAAAAACCCACTTTTATTATTTATTTATTTATTTATTTTTACACATTTGAGCATGTCACTCCAGATCAGGTTTATCTAGAACAACAAAGTTACAGTAATGGTCTGAATTACAGTGTTTGGGAGGATGCGTAAGCCTCCACTGTGTTGGCTGATATAGAACTGAAACAATAAAATCCATAAATATACAGGACGTTAAACAGTTTTTAATCAGCTTCCTATCAGCACAACCTTCATCAACACACATTATATTTATATATTTTAAAGATTTATCAGAATCTGTCAGTTTGTCACTGGTGTCAAAACACAGTACTGATTTTTTTTTTTTTTTTTTAACTTTTTAACTTTTTTTTTTTTTTTTTTTTTTACATTTTTGAAACCACTTTAGTTCTGGAGTAGATCCATGAGAACTAAGACCTTCATTACCATGGTGACAATCAGTTACAGATGCACTAACTGGGGAAAAAGATGAAAACATAATCATAATTTGTGGTTTGTTTGTGGGTTAATTAATAATTTTATGGAATGAGGAAAGTGGTTGCAGTAGACGTCTGTGTTCTCTGTGTGACCTTACGGTTCATTTCCTGTGTTTTCCACAGTGGGTTGAAGTGGCGGTTAGAATAAAGTGATGTCATGTACACCCACATATCAGTCGTTGAACTACATTCAACCCCACAGACTGTTTTATGACACTGGACCAGTGTTTTTCCAGACATTAACTTTGATTAGTACTTTTTCCAATCATGCTTATAACATACATACTTTAATTGTATTTCACCTCCGACAGTCCTCTAAAGTCATGGTCTCGCACTTTATTCTAAAAAACCCTTCTTTATATTGTGAACTTATAACTATCACTTCGTTGCTCTTTTTAAATATACTGTTCAGCAGTCAGTAAAGTATTTAGTCGTCAATCGTGGCAGGTCATGTCACTCTAAAAAAACACAACCAGCAAAAAAAAAATGTTTGAGTCTGTATTTCAGGATGTTAGGGTGAGAGTTTTAGTGTTATATGATCAGTGCTGAAGAAGTGCTTCGCCCATGAATGTTAAGGAAATAATACTTTCTTTTTGCTTGAAAATGCTCAAAATGAGAGATATTGAATATCAGCAGTGGCTTAGATGACAAAACTCACAACAATGGACTCATATTATATTATATATAGTTTATCAAAAAAAAAAAAAAAAACTTGTTTCAGATTAATAATTTCATTGTTATTCATTAATAAAATGACAAATTACAATAACAGAATAGTCCTTGTTGACAAATAATAACCAAAAATGTCAATATTTTGTGTTACCATATTTGGTGCAGATAACAGTTTACATTCTTACTGCCATTGTTTTTATGTAGTTTTACAAAAAAAAATGAAAGATAATAACTGGAATTGTGCAACTTCGTAAAAAAAAAATAGTCATTTGCTGCTGCATTTCCCTTTGCATTATTGGAAAACATTAAATTGGAAAATGTATGGATAATACCAATCATTATACTTTAGTATATTTTATTTATCATAAAATTATCCTCTGTATTTTTGTATTTTTAAGTGAAAATCACATATTTTTCTGTATTTAATTCACTGATCATGTAGATGTTCATAAAAGTGCATATTAAAGTTGATGGTTATTATATAAAACAACAGAAAAAACTGAAG
This sequence comes from Maxillicosta whitleyi, assembly GCA_029822895.1. Taxonomy (NCBI): domain Eukaryota; kingdom Metazoa; phylum Chordata; class Actinopteri; order Perciformes; family Neosebastidae; genus Maxillicosta; species Maxillicosta whitleyi. The sequence continues at coordinate 7,995,735 of JAPSES010000002.1, forward strand.
AAAAACTGACTTTTTCATCAAATCTGTCATTGACTGAATATAAACCCAGTGTTTCCATCCACTGTCATTGATAAAACTCCATTGGTTTTACTGGCGAACCAATGTTGTAGAGGATGACGGTGTTTCCATGGTAACTACAGAACCTCTGAACATCCACATGGGTCATATCTGATGACCATGAAAAGATGATCAGACTGCATTTTACACCAATTAGAGAAGAAAAGGAAGGAGTGAAGGGGGAAGAAAAAGGAAGAAGGTGGTGAAGACCCTCACAAGAAAATATTAACAATACTAACAATAACAACCATGGTGGTAATTATAATGGGGACAATAACTAGAACAAGAACTGAGTAAACTGGGCAGAAAGATGAAAATAAAAATAAATAAGTAGGAAAATATGAAAAAAAAAATATCACAAACAACAGCTCAAATACCACCAATAAATCCACACAACGCCAATTATTTCAACATTTTAATAGTGTAGTGGCTATGACGTTATTAAGCATTTTAGACCAGTAGATCATCTGGGTTTCAGTGGTGTTTTGGGGATTTATGGGTTAAGACTAAACTGTGAAACTCAGAGGTTCGGGCTCTGGCTAAAGCCTGGTGACTTTGTCCTGCAGAGAATGCTGTATCACATGGAATTCAAAATTTTGCTAAAGTCGTGACTTTAAACATCCTCTTTTTGTGTGTGTATAAGATAAGTTAAATCTTTTAACCTTATGTTTATTCATCAATTGGCAAATAACGTCAAAAAGAAGAAAACAAACTCCTTCTGAGATCGGGCTTCAATCGTCATGTACAAATAGCACCGTACAGAGGTAGACTAGTAAAAACCTACTAAGACTGTACATAAAAGAAGGCATAAACAACACAAAATAGATTAAATAATAATGTTAATAATTGAAATAATATCTAAGAGTCCTAACCAAGATATTCAGTAGCAGCTGTATATTTTAAAAGTAATTTAATGTAGCTGTATTTGTCATGCAATCATGACCAAAACATTCTACAGTGTTCTGTGATTAACAGGTGGAAAACTAAAAATAAAGGATCCAAAAAGAGATCTATTCAAGCATTACTCTGATTTTCTTTCAAAATGTTGGTGTTTTTCAGCAGTTCCAAAATACAGTGGGGTCCCATTATAACCACAACTCCTCCAGCATTTGTTCCTGGATTCATTTTGGAGGCAAATTTTTAACAGTGTTCTGAAAAATCGTGTTTTTCCAGTCCAGTTATTGACACTTTTGACACGTAGGAATCATCATCTATTGTTGTTTTCATCTCCTGTGCCCATTATTGTTTGATATGTAATGTGTCATGTAACATATTCTGCATTAGTTTGTTGTGATGATGCATAGAGTTCTAAGTATTTCTCTGTATTTTATATTAAAAAAGGACATGGGACACCCAGCGTTGTAGACTTAGACTTCCAAATCTAACAATAACTCTGGATTAAAATGTAAAAGAAAAAAAAAAAAGAAACAAAATACAGTTGAATGCAACTGAAAATAGGAAAACTGGAAGAATATTAAAACTTTATACCACAAGTGCTGCCTCTAAACTACTGTTAATGCACGACTCATTGCATTTTGTAAAGGTTTTACTATAAATTATTAAGCAGGGATTTAGGTCACGTATAGGAGAGGTTTCACAATAGTACTTTCCAGTAGCAGATACTCCATCCTCTAATAAACTGGATACCGTTCTAAAAGCATCCTGGACAGGGCCCAGTAAAGCTGCTGCAGGGTTTAAGGTGCATTACTTCTTTCCTCAGTATTTTCACTCTCCACAGCAGCAAAGAGGCTCAAAGTATTTTTCTGCAGAAGCACAGTGCTCCCAGACAAGGGCTTATTACACATCAGTATTTATTTTTGTTAGCTTTTTCTCAAGGACACTGCAGTTAGTTGTGACTAGGGAAAATGTGGCACTTGGCTTGGAAAGTGACTAAAGTGAATTAGTGATAATTAAAATAATCGCTGAGTCATTGAACAGTCAGCTTTTTATTTAATTCTTCCACAAAACACCTATATGACTGTGTATTTTGTCATGTAAAAAAGGAACTGATGTTTGCAGTGGAGGAGTTGTATGTTCTGAAATGTTTTTTTTTTTTGTGTGTGTGTTTTTAGATGATCATAAAAACAAAACGAAATGAAATGATATAAAATGATGAATAAATAGTTGTAGCATTAGTCAATACAATGTAAATAAATGCCATAAAAGGAAGTGTAAATGTGATTTCATTGTTTTAAAGTGAATCTGATCTGTGGATAAATCAAAAATAAAAGCATGCTGCTCTGAAGTATGATCACATCTTTGTTTTTTGTGTCTTGTTGGGACTTTTGTTTGCACTTGAATCCCTGCCATCTACCTGTATATTTACGCTGCAATAGGTTATCAAAGAACAAAAGTAGCAGAGGCAAATATCAGTAGGTTGCTGATAAAGATTACAATAACCAGATAAAAATACTGCAGCGGCTCATGACTGACACAGATTTTGATGGTGAATGAAATTTGGCAGCTGTTTGAGTGAGTCATTGTTTGGACTGATAATCTATAAAACAGAAAAACCATCGCACAGGCACATTATGGAAGAGGCAGGCTTCTTGTCACTGTTGCCTAGCAACCGCGGGAGCTACAGAGCCAAATCCCTGTGGTGGTGAGCTGATGTTGAATTAGGTGGAGTGGGGGAAAAGAAAAGAAATCTTTGGAAAAGATGTGTTTCTAGCAGGCACAGGAGGAGGCGTAGATGTTCAGGTGTTCATTTCTTATTTTTGGATGTGCTGAATCTTAAGCTGCAGTGTAACAGGATCTTTCTGTGTGCTTTGGCTTTTAAGAATTAACAGGTTCACTGGTGTGATTTTATGAGTTGGTGAAATAAAGGAAATATAACTACAAATCTGTCTTTTACAGGCACGTTTACTGCTTCACAAAGCCTACGGGTAGTTTTATGTTCACAGAAGCTGGAGCATGTCTTCCATTTAATCCATAAAACGGTGAATACATTTTAATTTTACAAGGAGTAGAGTCACGGAGTTTCCAAAATAAGTTCTAATCAGAGGTCTGCGTGTAACGTAAAGTTTGCAAAGAACTCGTATTTGATGCTAAATATGTTAAATACTACATTGGAATGACTGCCAGTGCAATACTCTCATCAGACAGACGCAGTTTTTGTGTAACGTTGCAGTTCTCTCAGGGAACTGCAGTGGTGCTGCTGCTGCACAAATGCTGTCTCCAGGTTGATTTGCATTTGAACTGCAGTGAGAAGAGAATAGGTTTGATCTACCATGTATACAGCAGCCAGAAACTTGCAATAGAGATACCATTGTTTCTGCTATCCCCTGTGTATTTGCATGTTTGTTACCGTTTTGTGTGTGCTAGTTTTTGGTAACTTGAGTCCACACTTAAGCAGATTCATGACAGAAGAGTGGCACACTGTTGAGAGACGTGAAGTAAACTGTAAGCTAGAGTAAGTCACCCTGGATTAGATCTTCTGCTGAGTTTGTGTGCAGACAATAATCACTTAATAACATAGTGAGTGATACTATTGAATTACGAAGCTTATGCCTATGTTGTAGTTGTTGTCAGTAGCTGTCCTTGTTTGTAACTGTGCTACTGCTTCAGTTTTACATAATTATGCGTACATTTTTCCCTACAGTCTTTATGTCACAGTCTTTATGTCATTGATTTAATTAATTAACACCAGCTTGTGAATAAACACTACGTCCTCTATAGATGACATTTTGGACATTTAAAGCCAGCAGTGGATTTTGTCAGGAGGGAAAAGTCACTAACGAGAGCTGCTCACTTCTCTGCCATCTGTCTGCAGCCACATGGCCTGTCAAACTTTTCATGAAGACGAAGCTGAAGTGATTTTTGCTTACACATCAGTTGGTTTTCTCTGAGGGCAAATCCTTAAATATGACAGAGAGGCTTCTTGAACAACAATCCCAGGGTAGCTCTTCAAAGTTCCTTCCTCTGAAGGACATTTTTGTAGCACCAGCGTTTATTGAGCAGACTAAGAGAGGTATTGGTTATCGACTCCCCTGCTATCATTACAAAAAAATATCCCCTTCTTTTGATAGCTACCAGGTGGCTTTGCCCTATGAAAGGGTCAATATTTGCATTTACATTAGGCAAACAGAAAGAATACAGTGTCTTAGGCTTTGCTATGTGTCTGTATAATACAAAGGTCACCAATCCTGGTCCTTGAGGGCCGATATGCTGCATGTTTTAGATGTTTCCCTCTTCCAACACACCTGACAGTCATTATCAGGCTTCTGCAGAGTTTGATGATCAGTTAATCATTTGAGTCAGGTGTGTTGGAAGATGGAAACATCTAAAACATGCAGGATATCGGCCCTCGAGGACCAGGATTGGTGACCCCTGGTATAATACATTTGAGATGTAGTTTAGGTCAGGGGTGGGCAATTCCAGGCCTCGAGGGCCGGTATCCTGCATGTTTTAGATTGTTCCCTCTGCCATCACACCTGAAAGCCATTACATTGTTATCATGCTTCTGCAGAGCTAATGATGAGTTGATTGTTTGTTGAATCACGTGATGGAAGAGGGAAAGCTCTAAAACATGCAGGACACCGGCCCTTGAGTACTGGAGTTGCCAACCCCTGGTTTAGGTCAATACTTGTACTGTGACATATTATATTTCTCATTATCAGTAAAGGTAAACTATTTTTTCTAATGTTTTTCCAATATGATGTTATTACAAAATGAAAATATATGTAGTGTGTTATGAAATTAACATAATTTGGTCTGCAAGCTATATTTGTACTACACCTTTAAAACAGGTTCAGATAGAAAATAAACAATATGTTGAAACATGCAATAACAAGCAAGATAACATTAATTAAAAGGTTGGAATAGTAAGGGAGAATTAATCAAATTAAAGGCCTATCACATTGCAATAAAAAATAACAGGGATACAGCACTGTTACCCGAAATATAGTGAAACATAAAGCAACAAAGATGAACAAAATTAAAAGACAAATTAAATGTTGAATTTGCTTTTAATTCAAGGGGAGTCGATGTTTTTATTAAAGTACATAAAAATATGAACATATCTCGAACATTCTATTCTATTCTATTCTATTCTATTCTATTCTATTCTATTCTATTCTATTCTATTCTATTCTTATTTGGTTAAAAACTAGACTCAGTTGTGATCAGACAACTCCCACCCAGTGTACTATTGTTATGTCTTCAACCTGTGAACAACAACTACTGCAGAGGGGGGAGGTGCCCACACTGAAGACTACTTTAACGACAACATTTTTCAACTGGCCTTTAATAAAACAAATAATATTCATCACCTGACTTAATATCCAGCCCTGTGTCGGCTTTTTATTCTCAGAAAGATTCAATTTGTCACGACTTACTTTCCCACGACGGGGTGTAATAGCGTTATTATTTTCCGCCGCCCCCCCCCTGCTGCGGCCGCATTTGGTACGGTCCATAATGTGAAGCGGCACCGTCCCCCTCACTTCAGTTTTTGGTAAGTCCGTATCCACTCCTACTACAGTGAAGGCGTCTATCGGTGTCCAAATCCGCTCTGTGAGCCGGGATGCTGGGGGATCCGTGAACCTTGGGGGGCTCCTGGGCATGGTTTTCACATCACCAGGAAATGAAATGCTGTTGTGTTTGTATGTAGCAGGGAGCACACAGCGTTAGTGTCCGCATGAGAGAGACTCCTCTGGTGAATTTCAGCCCCTTTTTTTTTTTTTTTTTACTACATTTTCTGACGGTTGAGAAGCAGCAGCAGCCACAGGGAGTAGAACTAACAAGCCGCGGCCGCTTGACAGGTGCCGTCGCCCGGTTTCGCGAGGAGAGATGCCGCCCGTCCAGAGAACAATGTCCGATCTTCGTACTCGGGCGGAAGGTATGTAAAGACAACAATACTTCGTTTTGTGGTTTTAAGGAAGTGTTCTTAAACAATTCCAGCGGTTGTTTCCTTCTTAACTGCAAGGAGGCCGGCCCGGCAGCTTTGTTGAAGTACAGTAAGTTGCTAGCTAATGCTGTGATTAAACGTTGCCCAAACAGGGGTCAAGAAACCTCCAGGGGGGAGTTTTCTGAAGGTGTGTTTAGGGAAATGCAACTGGTTTATTCATCTTAATATGTCAGTTAAAGCAAAGCCAAAATAAATAGGTCTGCTATCACGTATACATGTCTGCAGAATTAACAAATGGAGGTTTTTTGTTTTTGTTTTTTTTTTTGTTTTTTTTTCTAGATAAATCCCTCCACATCCCAACAGGGCTTTAATTTCTCACCTGTCTGGATCACCCTGAGATACCTTCCACCCAACACAGGTGCAATGATTTTTGAAAGTAGGAGAAGTGGTCCAGAAATATCTCAAGTTGATGCTTATTCTCAGTTGCCTGCACAAGTCTGACAGTAAGAATAAGTGTCCAGTCAATGGCATGTGGCGTGGGTCTAATAATACAGCCATTGTGTTTCAGCTGGGACCCTCACTCCTTCACTGCAGCAGTAACTTTCCACTGCATCTCAGTTGTGTTTGCAGATACATACATGGTGCTTTAGCTTAATACCTATAACAAGATCTGTTTACGTTCCACTTGGAAGCCAGCATCTCTGAATTGTAGCCCTGGATGACAGGGTGTGTTTGTTTATCCACCTACTCCCAGATACATACAGGCCTGTTGGCTGGCTGCAGGTGAACTATCCTGCAGGGCATCAATGTGAAGTCTTTAAATTCCTCGAATTTATGTTTCATTGCTGACCCTGACCTCTCTCTCAGAGCAGAATTTATCTGAATTGGTCAACACATGCTTGTGTTATTTATGATTTTTTACTGCAGTATCAGTTTCTCCTTGCACTAAATGAAATGGTGTGGCTGTGGATTTATTTTAGATGGCTTATGTTTGATTAATAACTGTTAAGGCCCAGACTAATATATCAGTTTGAGTTATTACTGTTGTTGGCTGAAAAGCAAGCAACTTGACCTCCCTTAGTGAGTTAGAATGAACTGACTTTAATTTATATGCCTGGATGAGTTGATAAAGCACAGTGGTTTTCATTAAGAAATGGATTACAGTATTCCATTTACCAGTGATGTAGTAACTTGACTATATGGGACAATTTAATTGTTGACTATTATTTTATACTTGAGGTTTTCTTGAACCAGATCTTTCTGTTAGAGAAAATAATGCATTTTTAAAGAGATGTGTGGCTCAATTTAAAAAATTCAGTACATGTGGACATGTACTGTACTGAAAGCTGCTGCAGAAAAACACAAAACTAAGCCTTGTGTGAAATATTGTAATTGTAATATTCATCCAGAGGTCCACCAATAATGTTTTTTAAATTTTGTTATAGAAAACCTGATACAGTTTGGATCAGGTGAAATGTGATTAGTTTTAAATAGGCTCATATTAAATGCTAAAAAAAGACTGTTGGAAGTGAAGGAAGGCATACAAAACCACTTAAGTCTCAGAAGACACTATTTTTTTATGTCGTGATCATACATGATTATGTAATGAACTTGTTGATATCATGTTTGCACAAAATGTTTGTAACTAGATAATTATTTTGTATGTATAAGATTTTTTTGTAGGCATCACAGGAAATTATGCAAAGGAGATAAATAGTCATTATAACTGCTCTGTAAAAGCATAGTAACAAATGAAAGAATATAAAGAAAGAAATCTACATCACTGAACTCAAAAGTAATTAATCAATGAATTTGGATTGAAATTTAAACGGACTGTAAAAATGGACAGGAATCTTAATCAAGATTTTTGTTTGTGGTAGTATTTAAAGTCAGTCGTTCCATATTAGCCATCAGCCACTGTTTGAGCCAAATTCTTCCAATACTGACAGTCTTAGTGATTGGCTAAACTGATTATGCAGTCTGTGTCCATATGCAACTACTGCACACTGAAACCTCACATTTTGATTGGGAAGAGCTCTTTCCTTATATTTCTCATTCATTATGTTTGATACATACGTTTGTGGTGTATTTAGTGCACATGCTCATATTAGCCCTAATTGTCATTACTGCCATAACTAAATGAACATGCACATGTGCAAAGGACTCCTTACATTGTGATGAATCAGAAAAATAACTTCATGTACATTAAGTATATGAACATTTGATCATTTGGATAAAGCACCAGTTAGTCTGCGTTGGTTGACTTGAATTCATTTTGTTGGCACAGTATTCACTTTAGTTCAGTTCAGTTTAATTTGTAGAGCCCTATATCACAACAAGGTTTCCTCATAAGGCTTTACAGAATTAAACAAACAACAGTCAAATAAACAGTAGATGAAGGAAATGGATGAATGTCCTGGGCGTTCCCTGTCCTTAGACTCGCCTTCTCGGCAAAGAAAGACTCCAAAAACCTAGTGGGAAAAGAGAAACCTCGGGGAGAACCACGGTGAAGGAGAGATCCACTCCCATGGACAGACAGGCTGATGCACCAGGACTGATGGACGTCCATTTATGGATGTAGTTCCAGTCTATTATGATGCAGTTGGGTGGGGGCACACGAGGGAGTCCACCTAGTCCGAAGAGAGTCCAAAGTGTATTAAATACACTGTGTTATCACACCCTGCAGATTTTCCTCATAGTGTGCAAACCTACTAGTAGCATTTTGTTTGTGTCGAACTTACTGAAAAACAAACTTTATTGGCGTTATATTCGACTTCACCTTAAACATAATATAGTCTAACAGTACTGTACAGATGGATATGATGAGTGGTTTGATGATGGTGATAGAGAGTAAAGGTAGGCATGCTATCAACACCGTGTAATAATGTGTGTGTGTGTATATATATATATATATATATATATATATAATCTGCAGAACCTTGCTCTGATACTGTGTTTTAATCATTTCCAACTGTGTCAGATTCTTCAGTTTTTATTCTCCAAACTTTTGTTATCATATTGGCCTTTATGAATCCACTGTCAGTTGACCTTTGAATGAGAATGCTATCTAACATATTGATCCAAATTCTCCATAGATTAGCAAAGCAATCTGGTGACTGTGCAGGCCATCACATGTGATTTGCCTCCTTTCCACACTCATGAAATCATTGAGTGAGCCCTCATGCCTTGTACACTGGGGCAGTCACCCTGGAAGAGACCACTGTCATAAGGTGTTTCCAGTAAGTTACCTATTAGTATGTAGATGTGTATTCCCAACAGGTGGTCTTGATGCCACATTTCCTAGTCTGTCAGAACGCATCACTGCAGTTTAGTGACAGTTGTGTTATGGTGGTGCAATCCTCTGTCAGATTTTAAAGCAGTTGGGAAAAGTTATATAAGTGTAGTAATTGAGACTGATATATTTCTAACAGAAAAGATTAAATATTTCGTAAATAGAATGTTACTAATACCGAACATTTCACGTCTTAAGTGTGTGTGTGATGGTATTTTTGTGATTTGTCCTTAAAAATCCTTCTCAGAGTTGGTCAATGTTCAGCAGTTTGCCACAGGAAAACTCTCAGTGTAATACCACAGAAGAATCATGGACTCTAGAGGTAATCTAAATTATTGAACACTAATATAGATACCATAGAAAACTGTTGACAGATGCGGCTGCTGCAGTCACAAGAGTGAATGCATGAATTATGCAGCAGCTATTACTGTCACCCCCAACCCCCAGCTACCACACATTGCTGTTTTAGGTTGGGTTGCAAAGAGCCAAGGGTTTATTTTGCTGTTACTTTGCTTCATAGTAAGCATACGCTGCCATTCCCCTCCTTCATTTAGATAGTGAAATGTTCTATATGCAGCCATTTTTCCGAATGTTTGATGCCAGGTTGATGATGACCTACACTTCTGTCCCAGAACCGTGCATTTTCCAGCTTTATGGCTCCATATCAGGTTAACTGTTTTGCTCAATCACACGTTTGTTCCACAACATTTCTTATGGTTGTTTTTATGAGCCAAGCACACTCCCCACCTTTGAGTTTTATTTTTTAATCACCACAGTGAATCAGGCAGGCTTCCATCTAGAAAGGGCTGCCCTATGCCAGGCTTACCACCTAATCCATCAGCAGCCTGTCTGTCAGCTCGTCATGATGCACACTCCACAGTCTTGCCCACCACGTGCAGCTCCACTCCTTGTCACTCCTCTCCGCTGTACTGTGGAAACATCCAACATCACTGCCAGCCGGCGCCGGCATGTATTGCCAAAATAACCTTATCTAGGACACTTAGAGTACAGGTGACGTCATCATGTTTAATATGTGATTTTCTGGTGATAGACAGCCACCTTCAGACGTTTAGCGGGTAGGCGCTTAACGCCTGCTTTTGCTGTCTAGATGGGAAAACTGATCGACAAAAGCTGCAAGTTAAGACTGGACAGATGGCAACAAATGTCCCATTTGCTGTCTTAGCTTGCGTGCTTATCTGTAGACGGACCAAATCCCTTCTCACAATTGACACTAAAGGTGGAGATAGGCAGGTAAGCCTATCCTCAGAATGAATCATTCAAAAGACATAATGCTTGTCTGTTAGTGTCAGCAGATTTGTACGTTAGAAAGTGTTCTCTTCCATCTGATTGGCTACAAACTACCTTAAAAGGAAAAATTAGTGTGCTTGTGCTCCAAGCATTATAGCTCTACCTTACTGTCAATGTAAAGATTATTTTTTTTCCATGTGTAAGTGAAGCAGGACGTCTTCTTGTAGTATTCCGCTAACACCGGCTAAGCCTCAGTCTGCCTGAATAGTGGTAGCAGTATGGGTATGGAGGCTAGAGGGGGATAGACTGCTCCCTTCTGAGGGGAGAGCTGCCCATGTGCCTGGCGGATCACTGGCTGATAATAATGTGGCACAAAAGCCCAACACGCCTCTAAATCCCCTGTCTGGGGCCGCTGGTGTGTCATGTCAAGTTCCCTCGGGGCTCTCTACTGTCTATGTGCCGGCATGGGACATCTCCTCTCCTCTATTTTCCACTTCATGTCCTGACTCCATCACTAACCTGCAGCCAGTCTAATATGTGTTTCTTCAGATATTCATTTTCTTCACTTCAGTAATTCTCTTCTGACTGTAAGGCAAACTGAAAGTGGCAGGTCAATCTAAGAAAGAGGAGATGAGACGAAAGCATGTGATCACGTTGGGGGTGGTGTAAAGATGAGGACTCTGTGGTTAAGTCAGCATATTTTAATATTTCCTCATAAACATCCAAAAAGACAAAGTACACTTATCACCTTCATACATTGAGGAATGTAGATTAATTCACTTGTTATCTATGTCTTAATTTTTCTGTTGTCAAGGGACTATTACAGTTTACAAAACATTCAAACCCCAGATGAATAAATGTACGATGTGTATGTAATTCACACAAATATTTGAGAAACTGGAGCAACAGAACATGTGCACCTTTTGGTTACCTTCATAATGCTAGCCTTACCGCTTAATTCAGATTTATTTTTAAGATAATGTTTTTTTTGGTTTGGCTGTTGACATTGTTTTTTTTACAGAGTGTCTAAGATCAGATTCTGAAGTGGTTAGTCTTGAACTGAGCCACAGCACAATAGAAGTAACATGTGTTGAGATCATTTTCTTCAGTAAAAGAGAAAATCCTCCACTGCATGTAAAAGGTGTCCATTCAAAAAGTTTCACATATTGCATAAGCAAAAATAATTATCATTGTTTATTGTAGAGTAAAAATGTCCCTGTCAGATGATTTGGATTCAATTTAAGTCTTTGCATTACTTTATGTGTTAGTGTTTCTCTTAAATGTAGAGTTGGGACATAACAGTGGCATGAATTCTGATCAGACTGAAGTAATATTGAGAAAGATCAGATCTGCATCTGATTCAGGACTTCGTATGGAAGTGGTACAGATCAGAGTTAAAATTGATTTGTTCTGTCGTCATGAGTGACAGCAGATCAGATGGGGACACTTTTACGTTAAGTGTTAACATAGCCTTTTTTGGTTAAATGAAAATATTGCCAGTGTTTGCTTTTATTTGAGCATTAAAATAATGTGTATTGTAAGTGCAGTTCTTTAGTTTCACATGTTTTATCCTCACTTCTCTGACGTCACGTCGGTAAAAAGTTTTACTGTAATGTTAAATCCTAATTGACTCCGACATCTTGACTCCGTCCCAGACCTGCTCTTTTACAGAATTGATTCAAACCTCTCATCTGCAGGTCAGCTGAAGCTTCTCCATAATGCTGCTCAGATCGAACCTTTTTTATAGGCTACTAGAAAGCTGCTTGCAAAGAAATAAATCTTCGATATTTCCACAAATTGGCACTCTGCTCACGAGCTGCACTGTAACACAGTTTTGACCTCCTTTTCCCAAACATCAAAAAAATTCACGAGAGCAACATTAGACAGTGGAGAAATGGATCCAAACTGTATCATGACTCATAATATTTTGGTGATCAGAGTCTGGTGTCTTGGCCTGATGCCTGGTTGTCTTTTTGAAGCACACACGCATGAACAGTAGGAAAATTTCCCGTGCCAATACGTGCCATGAGATAGTGGGTGTGATTGTGTCTCAGCATGATGACAAGGTCAGATGGATATGTGTTGACAGGCACTCCACAGGAAAGCAACACCATCAATGGTTGGGAAGATGAAACTCTTGCTGCCCTTGACCCTCAAGATCTCATGCATTTTACGACCTGCTTCCTGACTTCATGTCCAAATAGGTCGCAGTTCTGACCCTACACATGCAGGGTGAGTTAGAAGAACACACAGGACTTCTAGGAATAAATACTTGCATAGCTCTATTCACTGGGTAATATGTAGATTTATTTACATTTAATTAGGGCTGTCAAAAGATTAATTTTCTTGATCGCAACTAATCTCAGAAATTTCATAGTTAATCGTGATTAATCATACATGTGTAAAATTGATATTTTGCAGTAAGACTGTTCAAATCTAAAGTTAAACCCACAATACAAAGTATTTCTGACCA
>JAPSES010000002.1:8008749-8046873 GCA_029822895.1 Maxillicosta whitleyi
ATTAATACAACCAGAGGAGCTGCATGTGGATGGGAGAAGTGCGGAAAATGCTGGCAAACTGATCGCGATTAAAAAAAAAATATTCGCAATCACAATTTACATTAATCTAATCGTGATTAACGCGTTAATGTTCCCATCCCTACATTTAATATATATTAGGTGCGTAATAATAGTCCTCTAAATTTCAATAAGGTTCAGAGCTTGAACTCTCTTTGTTTCTGACATTTTTTAAAGAAATAATCTAAAAGAAATGGAATAATTTTGAGATGCATGTGCTACTGTGGATGTCTGGACCTGATTGTAGCTTTAGAACTGTTACATTATTTTTTCTACTAATTACCTTGTAGTTCTGAATGTAGATATTATGGACATTATCGACTCAACAAACATACATTAAAGAAATTTAAAGTTTTAAATCAGCATTTTTGTGATTTTTGTACTTCCAAACAACCTGTTGATCACATTTTCATTCCTTTTATATTTGATGCGCACTGGCTCCAAACCTTTTTTTTTGGGGTTGTATTAATATAGAAGTGGCGAAGTGTCCAGGGTGCACCCCTCCTTCACTTGTTGATGGATTGGATAGGCACTGAAACATAGATGGATGGATTTATTAATATATTGTAATGACATACTCTTTGTATATGATGTGACCTCTGTGTGTACTGTTTATATCTATATTTATATAGTGCGATCGATGTATACTTTATTAACAATTTCTCCTACTATTTAACTGATGCCACTTGACAGCATGTGGTTTTGCAGTATGGATTGTGGGTGTTTAAGATATTTAAGATTGTTATCCTCATAATTTATCAGACATTTGAGGAAGAGACTTGTGCGTTAAATGTTGCACAGAGGAAAAAATACCTTTGATGTCAGCTGTGTGCCCGTTTTCTACTAATACATACTGAATGTATCTTCTTTGTTGTTTCTGATTGTACTAGCATGATTCTTTCTACCCTGTATAGATGGAAAGAAAAGAATGATAGAAGCGTTGGTTCATCTGATTGCGTTATTAATAGACTGAACATGAGCATACAGTATGTGTTGCGCACATGTGATACTTTGTTGTGTTGGCAGATGGAAGTGCCAATTTTGTCTGTTAGGCAAACTCTTCCCTAGCATGTCACGTCAGGTCAGTGAGCATCACAGAAACACTGAGATGGATTATTTGTTATGCTCCACCATTTGGATATTACAGCTATTTTTATAAACCATATGACAGTAATTGGGAAGAATGTCGCAGTCACGTCTTTTGCTCTGAACCCAGTTGCTTTTTTAATAACTGATAACTGTAAGCAAAGACACAGGAAGACTTCTTTCTACTCACTGCACAAAATAAATATCACCCAGCTGTCTCGTTTGGCACTGATCCTAAATATAGTTTTTCCCAGCAATTTCAACAAAGTAGTAGTTATTTACTTGTTCAGGAGAGTCTTACTGAAGTTACATGACTGGGTGTGTTTCCGGTCCCTGTTCTGTCTACCAGAGTTGTACCAGTACCAGTCACAATGACAAGAGTGACACAATGTCAAACCTGTTGCATGAGTCCCAGTAGACCTGTTGAACATGTATTTGAACTTGTAAACCTAGATGACAGACCAAAAGCCGGAAATAGACGTCCAACATGAGGTGCTGAAGAATCAAAAGCTCTACAGTTAGGGCTAGGCAATATGGAGAGAGAAAAAAAAAAAACGCATCAATTTATTTCATATCAGACGATGTCAATATGTCTCACAATATAAATTAAATCACTATTTTTGTCAAGTTTAAATGTCCCGTTCCTCATTAGTTAGTTGTGAAGACATCAGAAGGTTATTTTTGATTTACAAATGATTTATTTTCTGTCAGAGGTTGAATGTGACAGGTGTGCTGAAGTACATTATACAACTGTTTCAGATAAATAAAACAGATGCATGTATTTAAAACTAAACTGAAAGTCTGACCAGCAGGCAAAGGCTTTCAAGTTTTAAAGGAGAAGACTAATGAAATAATACTGGGGGTATACATGTGGGGGTGCGTTCCTTAACTTAAACCGAAAATAAAACTTCACATATTTTGAACGTCGAACTCCTGGGTTCTACGCTGCACTCTACTTTTCAGTAACCTGTTCACTTAAGTTCTCTAAGGTCAAATTTCCTCCCAAGGGAACGCTCATTACCTCCC
This sequence comes from Maxillicosta whitleyi, assembly GCA_029822895.1. Taxonomy (NCBI): domain Eukaryota; kingdom Metazoa; phylum Chordata; class Actinopteri; order Perciformes; family Neosebastidae; genus Maxillicosta; species Maxillicosta whitleyi. The sequence continues at coordinate 8,010,919 of JAPSES010000002.1, forward strand.
GCTGTAGACCAAACATTGGCGTGTCCCATGCAGCTGGCTCTGACGCCTCTGCTGTGTGCGTCAACCTAATCTGACGTGGCTCTAACATGATGGGTTGGGTTACTTAATTATGATTGGCTGTTCTTATGTATGTTAAAAAATGGATGGATGAATTCTATCAAAATTTTATCGAGCATGACTCATATTTCTATTGAGGAAAAGTTAGATTGTGATATATCGTTATTGTTTTATCACCCATCCCTTTGTATCCAACAGGTTTGGTTCAGAAAGTTCCATTTGTGGAAATTTAATGTTGTGTCAGATGTAGGTTTACACGGAGTTAATTTATGCCGCTTTTCCACTCCATGGTACTCGATTCTACATGGCTCTTTCGCTTTTCCATTACGACAAAGGACCCTGGAATCTGGGACCCGATACTAGTTTTTTAGTACCGCCTCAGCTGAGTTTCCAAAATGCTGGAGCAGATACCAAAACGTGACGTCACGACACTGCAGACATTGATTGGTCAGACAGTTTTCTCTGTGACCCACCGATTTACAAAAATCCGATGCAGAAGTAGACAGTTAATAGCGGAACATGAATCCACATGATGACAGAACAAAACTACACAATAGACGGTCACGTAGATTCAATCTTTGGCGGTGGACGTAAAAATCCAGATCAGAAAATATGCAACAAGTGAGTTTTCGGCAACTCTCTGAGCAGACGACACGGAAGTAACGCGTAACCCCGAAGCCACCCAAAACCACCACACCTCTTGAACTATGCTGAATGCAAAGATGGTAACTTTAAGGTTTGTGGTTATGTCTGTTCATTATTTTCACTGTTGATTAATTAATGGTGGTTTTTAGATCTGCCCAAAGGTCAGAAGTCAAGTTCTCTTTGACCCCATGTTTGTCTAATGCCTTAAGAAGTTATTTTTGTAATATGAAATAACATCCGCTTTGACTCGGAGATGAACTGACTTTGGTCATTAAGGCTCAAGGTTATTTTGACCGCACATGAGACATTTTGACCCTGCCTTCTAGTAACTAAGAAAAAATATTGAACAGATTATGATGCAAGGATAGTGGGCAGATCTGGTGGAAGAACTAGATCACATTAAATCGAATTGATTAGCAGTTGCTTTTTAATGAATAGGAGTCTTTGAAAATTTACTTGAGCTAGAGGGTTGGTTTGAGTATTATTTATTTAAGAAAAAGGAAAAACTTGATTCTAGTTTTTTTATTCCACTGCGACTGTAAACAGTATTTTTTGCTAATGTGACAAGATGTTGCTTTTGGGTGAAACTGATCAATATTTTCCCCCTATTTTCTAATATTTACTTATCACATAATCGATAATGTGTTCATCATTTCCAATATTTATTTAACTATGAAAAACATTGTAGCCCTAGATCACATTCAAGGTGGAACCAGCAAATATTTGTCATTTCTCTATATACTCTATATCCCTATATAGTCTAAAACGATCATTGAATTTGTTGATACTTAAAGGATTTTTTTGCCTGATCAGCTTAGTGGGAACCTCAACATAATAGAAAAATGTAGGGAAAGCCTGTGTAAATTTGGCAGTAAAACTAGTGGTGACGTAACAGTCGCACCTTCTAGCCTCGATGAAGAAAAGCAGCAGGTGTATGAGGTTGGGTCTGGAACAACATTGACATAGGAATATGCCTGAATGACTGGCATCCCCGGAGCAATTTCCTGTTTTCAATTCTGTTTAAGGATCATTTGGAGACGATGTGCTGTTGCCTCTCTATTATTCACAAAGTCGCACACAGTAGAAAGGTTTGCATCTCTGCAGATCGTCACTGAGCTAAGCCGGGCCAGTCCTGTGACATCACAGCGAACCCCAGCTGCCCGTGTTGTCCCTCGACGGCCCTTCCCACTGAAGCCGCCTGAGCCTATGGGGAGCCAGACAGAGCATGACAGGGAGGGGGATTAATTCCGCAGCTGCCCTGTTGTTGTTGTGAGTGCTGGTTACAGCACTGTGATCTGATAAGCGACTTATGGATGTTGCTGTTGCTTAGACTGAAGCAATGTCTTCATACTGTATATCTACCTCTAGCCCTTTTTCCTCATTCACAAAGAGATGGAGACTGGGGAGGGGCTTCCTCTTTCCATTAATAGATTATGGCTGCTGTGTCTCCTGAAATATTCATCAGACATAAATGAATCATGTTCAGATATGTCTTTGATGGTGATGAGCAGGTATAAATGGCACATCTGCAGTTAGTTACATGTATACTAACCTGAATATAAAACTAATTGCTTTTGAGGACTTTTGAGGACAATTATTAAGGATGATTTTACTTGGCATTCTGGTGTTTTTCTGTACTCTGTGACTAATATGGCTGGTTAATATAGCAGCCAAAATTGATATCTAAATTTAAGATCTTTTCTATTTATGTTATGTGAAGACCTAATAAATAATTTGTGTCTTGACGTGGATTTCCACAAAAAGTTGAGCGACCTCATTAAAAAATCACTGAAACATCCACTCTACCTCTGTCCTTAAGAACTCCACAATCTCTGTATGTGCTAGGGGTAACAGTGCACTTATTTGTACCCAACTGTTTCAGTTAGGGGCCTTCGATACAATACGGAGGTGCACCAAATAAATCCATGTAGCCTATGTGAAAAACGCAAACATTCAGGAAGCAGGGTGGAAAGTGACTGAACAGCGTTTTGTAGAAATGTCCTGTGTCCCTTTACTGGTCTCCATTGTACTGAAAACATATCAAAAATGTATTGACCTGAAGACCCCTGTACCATAAACGTACCAAAACCCAAATTTATATCTACCGTTACACCCGTAGTATGTACTGCTAATTTACTGCTACGTTTTTCACATGTTCAGTGTTTTGAAAATCATTTTTAGTGGATGAGCTATGATACCTTCAAATTTCCACTTCTCATAAAGCTGTACACTATTTCCTCATTGGGTATAAAATATTTTTGTCATCCTGTAAAAATTCTGCTTTACGGTACATCCTTTAAACTCAGATTTCACAAGAACAGAGAAACACTCCCCTTTCAGCAGTAGCATGCGGAAACACCCTGACATGGTCCAGTTCTGCACAGATACCATTCTACGCAGTAAAACACACAAAACATGACAATTATAGCGAGGGAACACAACTCACTGTTGAATTCAAGCACTTTATTTATCAAGACGCACTATTAAATAAACTAGATTTTACAAAAGACTAGGCTAATCAATAATGTCAGGTGTCATATTTACTCAGTCTGATGTCAACTGTGAAGGCAACAGGTTAGTTGTGTGGTTTTTATATTTTTTTCTATTTGGGCTGTTTGCTTCTTTTTTTGTCTCGATGGTTTTGCAGTTGTTTTTTCATACTGGTTTTTATGGCACTTGTCATGTAATGCGACTCACTATAACTTACCAAATCTTGCTGATGTGTGCCAGTGAAGCGTACATATGCTGCAGCTGTGACTTGTACAGAGTTTGTCACTCATGTTTCACTGGTAGATATAAATAATTTATTGACTGTTTCCATGCCATTTGTTGCACGCTCTGTTTTCAGTGGTTATGATTATCTGTTTATGAACAAGTTTGTTAATGAAACCTTTGTGGATTTCTTATGTGCTTCATGGTGTTTTACGTAGAACAGCCCTACATTAAAATGAAATCACTGAAGTATTGAGTGCGTTGCTGTTGCATATCATTATCATTTTGTCACCCAGGTATTATAGGTACCATGTGTCTGTGTGTAACCGTCATTTCTACAGAAGCAAAAAGGTGTACTTTTCCTGCCGTAGGCCTATTTGATGCAGGTTTTCTTCACAAACACTGTTGAATGGGGTTTGGCTGGTCTTTGTGTCAGTGTTAGATGTCAGTGTCAGTAAACCCAAGCTGCTCCACACCCTGGGATTATTGAATGAAACTTGTGGCCAGATCACGTGCCTTCTCATCTGCATTTTATTGACCAGGCTACAACTCTCTCAGGCTCATTAGTGCTTGTTTGCTTTGCAGTTAGGCTGGACTCGGTCTGGAGCTATTTCTGGCAGAACAAAAAGGCTTTTTACGTTCTGATCAGTCTCTGATGGACACTAATACATCTAGGAATGGACTGATGGGCTTTACTGAAGAAGTCTTAGTCATGGACTCGACTGAATCTTCCCAATGTAATCGGAACCACAGTAGGTGTCGACCAATATCGGTGAAAGGCAGCGTGTGAGCGGGTATACTTAATAATTCATTATAAAAGATTTATTTAGATCAAACTGGATTATTTAGAAAAATAGGCTCTTGTTAAAAATATCTCATCTGGAATAATGATCCTCTTAGTAAAAACAGGTTTTGTGTTTCTCTTCTGACAATATTCTGTAAATGGCTCCATTTGGTTTATGCTGCTTTAAAATACTGGTTAACTCTGTGTTTTTTGTTATTCTTTGTGGCCTTTAACCCTGACCCTCACTATGACTTGGCATGCCTACTGATGCTTGAGTATCAGGTCACTGTAGTTGCCGTCATTGCTGCCATTAGATGCATTTAATCTTGCTTGTGTTGACAGTCATGAGAGCAACCATTTTCCACCTCATCACTTCTATGTGACCTGAGCTATAGATTACCATATGGTGTATCATAAATCTGCAGAAGATGGGATTGTCTTTGACCTGTTTTCTGTTTACATTAAATAACCTAATATCCCCATACAGATGTGGATTTAATTTAGAATGTTATTTATTTATTTATTTATTTTGATTTGGTTGTGTCTTGGCTGTACCACTGGCTGAGTTGGTAGAGCGGGCTGTCCAATGATCGAAGGGTAGGCAGTTTGAATCCTTGCTACGACTGTCCACATGTCGAAGTATCCTTGAGCAAGCTGGCATGGCATTAGTGTGTGTGTGTGAATGGGTGAATTGGGTCCTTTGTAAAATACTTTGGGCACCATAGAAGTGTAGAAAATGTGCTTAACATGTAATTAAGTTGCAAACTTTCACCAGCTTAATTTCATTGCGATTTACCTTACTTTTCCGTACTTTACTTTTTTCTTGCTTTGAACCCTGAGGCTTATAGAGTGATGCAGCTTAAATATACATGTTTACAGGCTAACAGCCTCCAGGGGGTGCATTTTCCAGAAAGCACAAAAGCAAGACCAACAGGTGGAAGAGGTGATGTGCCAAGGAACATGCCAGTTTTAAGCTTAACTTATTCACACACCCTCATCATGGAAAACAGACAAAGAAATGCATGTGCGTTTGTGGCAGGAGGAAGATGATCAATAACTTTTCTTTTTAACTAACCGCTTTACTGCCGTGTTACAGGCACTGTTTGGAAAAAAAAGCAGTAAAGGTATGTAAATAAATATTTAAATCTTTCTGTTTACCATCCACAACGTGGACACTTGCGGCTTAAAGTCAAATGTGATTTGACGTCAGCTGCGGCTTATAATCAGATGAGGCTAATATTCAGGTGCATCTTACAGACCAGAAAATAGGATAAAATGCACAAAGATTCACTGAACCATCTCATTGTATTGGTGCCAGAAATTAAAAAATTCAGATAAACTCATTTTTATTTTAGAAAGCTCTTCTCTAAATGTGACTACATTAGTATAGCATGAAAAGTTGTGTCTACTGTGTACCAGATGTATGTTTTTTTTCCACCTCAGTATGTAAAAGCAAAAGATATCCTTCTGTGTAATAAAAGTGCAGATGTCAATCTATGTCACAGTTTAATTATGATGTTTGCATTGCAATGCTTATTTGAATGAGGAAATTTCCCCACCTCTGATAAATATTAGCATTTACAAGTTCTAAAAAAAAAAAAGAAAAAAGGAAGCAACAGCAAAATACAAAACGGTTTGCCAGCAACCTAGAACACTTAGTCAGGGATAAAAGAAAGACAGATTGGGGTAGACCGGTATGCCTAAGCCAATGCCAGTTCATGCTGGGCCCAGTTTTTTCCCATTGGGCATCCTCTGTGAAATACGTGCCCCCTTGTGACTATTGTTCCACCCGTCTGTCTGTTGGCTGACACAAGCAATAATCCTGACATCTGGCCTACATCCAAACTCATTATGACACTTGTTGGCATTGATCCTTCCTCTGGAGGCTTCCCCTCCGGTGAGAGCTTCTGCTCTTTACTTCTGTTGAGCCTTATCTGGCTCCTTGTAACTCTCCTTTTTGCATTCTTCTGTCTACGTCTCTACATTGTTTTTATCTGACCAGCTTGTATTGGTAATATAGATGCACCGTTAATTGATTAAAGGTGTCACTATGAAACTTATTACAGTACAGATTAAGAATTATATTCAGAGTGAGTTTCTGCCCAGTTTCCCATTCTTGCTCTCTTTATTGATGTCAGGGTAGTTGAGCCGTGACACGCCTGCAGTTAATGAAATTAGTGTAGAGAAAATGCACAGTGTCCACCAGGGAGTATTAAGAGCAGTTCCCAGTGAGACATCTGTGGCAGTGGCAGAGTACATTATCCACACAGTGCACTAGAAACTAAGGAAATGAACTGTATGCGGAAGTGGGAGAGAACTCATAAATTCTTGTGCAGGGGAAGCGGTGGAAAGGCTATTTTGTTGAAAGAAGATCCTCTTCCTTTCACACCCAGTGTAACTTCCTTTCTGGGCTGTTGTGGATGTCAACTAGGGGTGGGTAACATGAAAAAAAAAAATCATATCACAATATTTTTTTTCCATATCAGACAATATCGATATGTATCACGATATAATTCAAATCACTATTTTTGTTGAGCTCAAATTTTCATTACTCATAAACATTTAGTCCAGTAACAGTTGAAAACCTGAATAATAGTTAGTTGTGAAGACATCAGAAAATCATTTTGATAATCAATATGACTTATTTTCTGTCTGAGGTTGAACACGACACATGTGCTGAAGAACATTATAGAACTGTTAAAGAAAAATCAAACAGGTGCATATATTTATAAAACTAAACTAAACACCTGACCATCAGGCAAAAGCTTTCAAGTTTTAAAAGAGAACACAAACAAAACACACCATCTTCACCAAACAATGCCAGGGGTATATATGTGGGGGTTTGTTCCTTAACTGTCATAACTGGCGTGATTGGAACATCTGACTCATGGCTTTTACGCCGCACCCTACTTTTCAGTAAACCAGGAAATAGTCATTATCTCTCACTGTCCCCTGACTCACATTTGTTGAAGAGCAACACAGTTATCATTGTTTACCAAACACCACAACAAGTGACCGTTGACACACATGCCCACTCTACATTTTGACATCAAAATTTGCTGAAATATATTGCTTTGAATTGGATTGTGTTAAACTTCCTTACTCCAGAATGTCGTCTAAGTCGATATGGTTTGCACGTATAAGGCTGTAACTGACTTTTTATTATTATAACCATACATAGCGGTACAACTAACAGGATGGTAATGTCTGTTGGTCAGTTTGGTTCAGATAAACCCATCTGAACATTAGATCACAGTGACAATCATTGTTCACAGAAGACACATTCCACTGGCTCCTCTCACTTTAGAGTTGGGTGAAAGAAAAGGTGGTATGGTAGAGATGTTTCCACTGCCAGTGATGTAGCGGTGACAGGTACAACACATCTGCTCACAGTATTTTATCATGACAGTGTTATTGTTGTCATTTGGAACATTATAGCCTCCGATTTTGAAAAATATCAAGAAGGGGGCTCATGAGAGGGATTTAGTTGACATTTATTTTCATGTATTTGACATATGCTCTTTTTATGATTATTGAGTGTAATTTGTTAGTTGTGACAGGTGGATGGATCGATTATGATGTGGACCATTCATTCATAGCCCCTCATTATGGGCTGGGGGATTCCCTGACCTCACTACTATGACCACTCTTCAGTGGTTGGGTTTTTTAACCACTATCTCTGCTTTGCCGCTTATCCAATTATAGTGGTAAATACACAGCCTTTAATTGGCTCAGGAGTACGAGGACAGGAGCTGCAGCAAGAACCTGAAGATTAAAGTGCTGTGTAGACTGTAGACTGAGCAGGGCTTCCGTTATACACGTTTTGCAGCCACTGAAAAATAATTGCATCAGCTTTTTCAGAATTATATGAAATTTCCCGAATTTGGAATTACAAGATTCTGCAGAGGCTTTTAATCTGAAATGATGGATATAAGACGTGGAGACATGGGACAACGATCACTTAAGATGAGACAGAGAGAAAGAGGAGAAGAAAATGAAAATGGAGAGACAGGTACACTACACTATCAGTCTGTTGAAACTTGTAACCAACATTCTGCTGAATTTTTACATTAAGTTCAATGCTTTTTTTTTTTTTGTTATTTGGCATGCATGCGATAGGCTATCTAGTTGTTTTTTTTTTTAAACTATTTATTGTGTGAACCATTTACCATTGAACCATTTGACATCTGTCAGAAAATAGTTTTTTTAATCATCAACTTTTGTAAATAGTGGATTGTCTTGTGATTAAATATGAGAATGATTGTCATGTACTATGTGCAATTGACCTGCTGCTGAAAAATCTCTAGAGGTAAACTAGAATGAGAATCTTATCTCTTAACTATATACAACTGCATGGCTTTTATCTGTTTTGACTGGTTTGTACATGTATCAGTGAACAAGCTAGATTAACAGGAAAAAACACGGAGGATTTTAGAACAAATTGTTAACCTACAGTAGGCGGTTTCCATCTAATTCGCTGCTCACGGTCAGCTGCACAAACCTGAAGTTTCAGAGACAAAGGACGATGGTAGAGGGTCTTATTTGCACTCACAATTATGTCATTGTATGAGTCTGTACAGGCTAGTCTGACTAGCCTGACGTATTGTAGCTTTCTGGTCAAAATAAGGTGGAAGGATTTCATAAAAAGTTCAAACTAGTGGACATCATTACAAAAAGTGCTTTCAGTCTACTTATTGTTTTAGCACAAACATATAAGCTTGAAGTATAATAAAGATGCAGTAATGATAGTTTGGAACAGGTAAAAGTTAATAATGGATTAATAAGCCAGTATCCAGTTATGAAATAAACCGTTATTAACTTTACTAGAAACTCTTTAACTGTTGACTGAGAGAAAGTAATAAATGGTTAAATAAATGTGGGATTCACTCACAAACTCAAGATGACATTTTGTTTTTTAGCTACCTCATTTGAACTATAATTAGAATTACATTTTCTACTTGTTTGATTTCTTTTTTTATATGCATTTGTCAAATACTAACTTTTTACATGAAACTTTATTCTGAAACTGTGCAGCAAAATAAACATTTGATTTCTGATAAAATAAACATGTAATATGCTAAAGACTTTTAATTAGTATGCAGCTTATTTAGTGTGTAGTACAGTATGAGCTGATCACAGTCAGTTAGAAAGAACAAAAAACACTTTTAGATAACAATGCAGCATATCTGCAGTATTTACACCTTCTTATCTTGCAGAGCTGGCCTATAAAGTCTAGTAAAGTGTATCTTGTCTCTACATTTCTTCGAATACTATTCACAATACAGGCTTTGCATAATATGATGGGTTTTTGTTGTTTTGCAGCCTTTCATAAAACTTACAAACTGCTTGTGTCAACGGCGGTAAAATGGAGGAGCAAAAGGAAAGTTAAAGCAATAGCAGTAACAGCTGCAACTGGTGCATTGCAGCACCTGGCCTACCCCGGCACACAGGCTCCTGCTGCGAGGGCTCATTCACAACACAGAGACACAACATCAATCACAGCTGCTCAGCCAGGTCCTCTGGCCCGCTGTTTCACATAGGCCTTATGCTGCAGTCCCCAGATACGGCAGCACACCAGCTTCCTGTTTTCATTTGTCACTGTAGACACTAATTCCTTGATAACCCTGGCTTTATAAACACTTAGGTTTTTAAGCAACTTCCTTCAGTGGATTTGTGTCTTAATGTAAGCTGAGGTCTGTTTTTGATACATAACGAACAATCAAAATAAGGAGGGTCGGGGCAGTCTCACTGCAAAAGAATTATAATTTTCTTCCACTCTATTTTGGAAATGTATGTAGTTTTGACAAATTGCCAGAGTATCAACATATGTGCATCAGCTACTCATCAGTGTCCTTTCTCTTACTTTTACTATGCCATAAATCATTTTTAAGCCCTAGTCTTTCTTGTCTTACTTGATGAGCTTTTGGCAGCAGTTAATATCTTCAGGTAATGGTATTACAGTGCTTTATTTTTCATATCTTGTGTTTTACGAGTTCATGTTTCAGTAAACCAGGGCTTTAAATGTCTTTACTGATTGTCCCAGAGCCAAATTTAGATCCTATTAAGATACTATTGTTCCAAAAATCAATTTATTCCCTTTTCTATTACCTAATTACAGGGATATCTTGCCAAGTAATTGAGTTTTGTGCACATTACTTGTTTTGTCTTGCATACAAATCCACTGGTTGTCATGAAAGCCCTAGTTTAGACTACAAACAGAAATGCCTCCTCTTTGATACCTGTTGACCACAGGACACTCCTCACATCATGCGCTTTGCCTATATTTATCAGAACAGCCTTTACATGTGATAATGACAAGCATTATGGTCAGACGTTCCCCACTTAACTGGCAGACGCCCGTCTTTAAGCTCCAGTTGCTACTTGGATCCACACATCTTTTCGCCACCATGCTAATCCAATAAACCACCTTTACTGATCTGACGTCTGAGTGTGCTCTTACATAACAGTACGGGGATAGGCAACCCATGTTTCCCCAAATGACCAAATGACTACGGGGGGCTTGTTATTTTTAGCCCTAGAGCACATGCTAAAGAGAGAGGGAGAGAGAGAGAGAGACACTATGAGTAAATGACGGTGGAAAATAGGAATGCCTGGCTGTCACTCCCCCTGTAATCCCCTGTACGAACCAAAGTGGATCATTAAAATAACAGGAGCTGTAATTTAAGATTCAGGGTTTGTGTAACGCGAGTGAGAAAGTGTTAAGGGTAAGGTGAGAATAATGGGGGGTAAAAAGAGTGGGGAAAGTTGCAAGTGTGACTTTGAGCTCTCTACTTTGTGTCCTCCTGACATGACAACAAGGAAATAATACAGGCAGGGTGACAGGTGCATTAGTGGGGCATATCCGATGGGGTTCTGGTTACAGTACCCTCCGACGCTGTGTTGTTGTTGATGCTTTAGGCAGCTAGCTTCACTTAGTTTTATCTCCTACCAGCTGTACAGTACCTCAACATGGATCTTCTTCCCATTGTTAAACTCCATGGTTTTATCTTTATCTGCCCTTACCTGCTAACATCCTCTCATGTCACTGAAATGGTGCGTGCCAGGGAAGGCACCCCATCCAGTACTCAATGGAAAACATGCCTGCAACTTGAGACGCTTGGAATACTGTTGACTTAAGAGTTTTACAGAAGTGCTCCTCTAGCAGTGCTGAGGGCACTAATCTAGTCATATCAATTAAGACATGAGGACAGGGAAATATGAACCACGGGATTCAAAAAAAAATAAAAAATCTCACTTTACAAACAGCTCTGTACTATGTTTGATCTAGGGTGAGTGAGGTAACCAGGTCTAACTCTTAAGTCTTCAGTGTCACTGTGGTTGGCTCACTGTTTACTGACGTAAATCACCATAGTAACTTATGATGCACATTGCACACAGAGTAGCTAATGTATCAGATAAGAGATCAACATGCATAAAAGCACCACCTACTGGGGTCTGGGGTTCTCTTAGAAGGGCCAAAGTGTTCAAAGCCAATCCTTTTGTGCTGTAGGCATTTGTCTAGTAATATAGTCTTAAATCAAACAGTGACAAAGCACCGAAGCCTAGTTCTTGTTCGCTTTACAGGATTGGACAATAAGCTTTCTTACCAGTTTAGAATTAGATTGATGTATTTGTTTTTTTACCTGCTAGCAAGACATATTTAATAGCATCCGGGTTGCAGTTGTATCTGACTCTAAACAACACATTAATTTCCTGTAATACACAGTTATAATTATGGTCAAATCTACTGTACTTGTGTCTTTATGTTCAACTTGTGACATTAACTTATACAGAACTGTTTTCAGTTTTTTTGTCAGCTATCTCTCCTGTGTTCGGCTGTAGAAGCTGTATTGCTTTTGGCCTATATTATACAATATCTGTAAATTCCTCATATTCAGGATTATGGTTTATTTGTCTTGTCAGAAATATGTGACTGATAGCTGGATTTGGAGAAGTTGGGTTGACTTAACACATTGATAACCGCCACTGTGGACACCACTTGTACGTGACCGTAGTTGTTTGTATTAGTGAAGCCGTTTATGAAAAGATATCCTGAGTATACTGAACTTGCAATGCACTAAAGTCTCCAGATTAGTCTCTGTGAAAGTTCCAGTTTCAGTTGATATCTGCTTCTCAGCCTACTTCGAGTCTGCTGTAACTGTGAATGAAGAAGTGTCAAAAGTTTTCAGTGCTGATAATGTTAATTAAAGCAGATCTGATCCTCAAAATAATTAGCCATAACACATTGGCAGTGGGAATCAAAGTAATTTTGTTCTGATGTATAAACTTGAATCAGCATCTACACATAAAGTAGATCATGCATGATCTAAAATCAAGGATTCATCATGCATGGATGTGTTACATGCATTCCCATTTCCGTGACCCACTTACAGCTCACATTTGATGTATAGATTCATCCCACTTTATTGAACTTGGTGGGAGCAGAGCAGTGATCTTCAATATGTTTAATTTATTAATTTATTCATTAATCTTATAGTTCATTTACAATTTAGAGGTCAAAATAGGGTGACGAATGCACGTATACTGTTACACATTTCATCATGGTCAGGGGATATTCAGTGTCTCAGTGTTTTAATGATCTCTCACCACTTTCCTGTGGGTGATTAATACAGATCATTTCTATCTACTCTTACCAGTAAGGGTAGTAGTGTCAGTCTTCGCAGGAATTTTCCAATGTTTATTACAACACAAATTCTTAGGAAATGCTGAGATTTAGAACTTTGTGAACTCTGTTGATGTAGTATAGAGTAGTGTTGGCTAATATACTGGTCAATAGTAGAAATGTGTCTACGGGAAGTCAGTGTCTTTGCTCTAGTCTTTTGTTCAGTGTACAAGAATAAAAGCATCATTTACTTAAAGACATTACTTAAGAGTTTAACAGAAAGCTGCAGTAATGCAGTAAACAATAGCCTAATGTTTTAGTGTGATTTAAATGAGCTGATGGTTTGACTTCAGGTATCCAGGAAGTTTGTTCCACAGGTGAGACTGAGCAGAACAACTGAATGCTGCTTCACTTTCTTTGGTTCTGATTTTGGGAACACACATTAAATCTGTCACTGATGACCTCAGGGGTCTGGATGCTTCATATGGAACTAACAAGTGCAGGATGTATTTGGGTCCAAGGCCATTCAGAGCTTTTTAAACCAGGAGTAGGTGACTGGACAGTTTCGTGGTTGGGCAAGGCCCTTTGTGCTATACACGCCTATACCTTGTAAGTCGCTTTGGATAAAAGCATCAGCCTAATGTAATTTTGAACTCTATCCTTTGACTCACATGTAGCCAATGTAGTCATCTGAGGACCGGTGTAATGTGGTCCAGTTTTTGGTATTACTCAGGACTCTGGCAGCAGCATTCTGGATCAGCTGCAGCTGCCTGATAGATTTTGTTTAGACCTGTGAAGACACCATTCCAATAATCTAACCTACTGAAAATGAATGCATGAACAAGTTTTTGTTTTGTTTGGACAGAAAACTCTTGATTCTAGTGATGTTTTTCAGGTGGTAATAGGCAGATTTAGTAAAAGCTTTTAAATGGGCGACAGTTATTTTATCATTGTTGCATGCATTCATGTATTAAGTACGTAAAAAATGTGTTTGTGATTATTGTGAGTCTATTTAATTCATCATCAAGGAAAACATGTTCACAATGTACATAACTGTTGAAAGTATATCCTCCCCTCGAATAATGGGATGATCTGTGATTTAGGTGAATCACATACAAATGCAAAAACATGTATGATATATATGATGTAGGCTACTCTACGCCAAAGTCCTTGGGAGCAATAATCTCATCATGTTATAGATTTTATTCTTTACAGAGCTGAATCTACTGATGTTTTGCCTTTTTCTTAGTTTCACAGGCTCCAAAGGCTCCTTTGAGGGCATTCTGACACACACTCAAACACTTCAAAACACCTTTTCATCTTGCTTTTGTTTGTGCTCAAGGGGGATTTTGTTCCTTATAGAAAGTCTTTTCCTTTACTCTGCAGGATATGAAAAGACAGAGGACACATCAGAAAAGACATCCTTAGCTGACCAAGAAGATGCCCGACTGATATACCTTAACCAGCCACAGTTCACCAAGTTCTGCAGCAACCGAGTCAGGTAAGGGAATAATGAGTTACTGTGTTTAATATATTTACCCTTCTACTAAATCCTATGGGGCCGGAATTCTGTATAGGAAATATTTTAACAAATGTACTGCAGTTTTCCCAAGGTGAGTTTGGTTACCTTGGTGGTGGTTTATCTGAGCTCCTTCCTTTCTTTAGCCAGTCTGTGTGAAGATTAACTATTAGTAGCTATGTAATGAGTTCAGTGTGCACACAAAAGCAGCACTACATCATCCCTGGAGCTCCTCCAAAGCCAAGCAAATTGATCTAAAAGAAGGCTGTTGACACTGGTGGTCTGTGTGTTGGTGGGCCACCTACTCTGCTTCTTCTACATCTATTCCTTTAAATTGTCCTTCTTGCTGCCCCTCTTCCAAATTCCACTAATCGTCATTATTTTTTTATAATCAATTAATCTGGAGATTAAAAAGACTACTCTTTAAAGGGTGAAAAAATAATGAAAAAGTGAATATCTTGTAGCCCATAGACAAACCTTCACCATCCAACAGTTCTAGACCTTCATGGACTCTTTTTTAAATTACTTATTTATGAATTTGTTGTTACAACTGAACTAGAAAAACAAAATTCTCTTTCCATTTCATTTAAATGTTATTTCTTGCTCCTTTAAAGTTCACTCTCAGAGCTATTATTCACTCAGCGATTTTGCCATTTGTGTGACCTGCTGTTATTTTTGAACTGTAATGGCAACCCAGAGGTCATCCGTGCTTTTCATAGTGACCTGCAGCATAACATGCCACTTTGGCTTTAACACTACATTAACCTTTAGCGTCCCAAGCAAAACAGTTGAATTAAGTCACACACTGACACTGACATCTGTTGCTCTCAGATGTTGGTGTGAATGAGTTTCCCTGTACCAAGTTACTATGAAGAATATCAGAATATACTGTTAGCTGTTGTTGTCATTGTTAGAAGGTAAGCGTACCATAGTGGATTTTATTTTATTACATTTTTTAAAAATACATTTTTCCTTGCTGAAGCCAGAATACTGTTTGCATTGTTACAGTACTAACATACTAAGTAGATCTGTGCGATATAACAATATTAGATTGAAGAATTAGAACGCATCAGCGATCCAACAAAGCAAAGAGATTGTGGAATCTTCTATAATATGATGTAGTCAGAGCCATAGAGTATTTAACGACTCTGGATGTAGTTATATGCTGACACACAGACACATCACGTCCACATCACGTGTATTTCACATTGTGTAGCGGAGGTCATGGCTGACAGCAAAACAGCAGAGTTGCTTCCTACAAACAACTCCACTTCCATTGTATGGAATTGGTTTGGCTTTTCCCCAAATGACAGTTTGCATGTCAGATAGCAACTCTATGAACCTGTTCAATCACCTGAAGAGATGGCATCCCAAACAGGATGCTGAGAGCCAAACTGCTAGACGACCATCTACACTGCAGCCAGAGGCAACAGCTAGCGTTACACAAAAGCAAACAACTCTTAAGGCAAATATTTAGTAAAGGTACTCTTTATGAGAGGAGTAGAAAACAGTGGAAAGAAGTAGCCAAAGCAGTGACTTCTCGCATGGATACGATTCCCTTCAAAACAGTGGAAAACGAAGGGTTCAGAAGACTGCGTAAAACAGTTGAACCACGGTACAAGCTGCCCAGCTATAAATACTTCTCCAGCTCTCCTTTGTACTAATAGCCAGTGATTCTGTCAGATTTGTGAGGAGTTGTTTGGTTGCACTGTTCAGAAACTGGCAAATGGGTCTCAAAGATCAATGTAAAAAATCGTGATAAAATCGAGATTGTAATTTAATTTTATTAAGAATCGTGATATGACATTTTTGCCATATTGCCCACCCTTAATTTTTTCACCATTCACCATGTATATCAGTTATTTTAATAATAAGGAAAATGATCCTGTAATCATCCTTTCAAGATGGTTACCCTCTAATTTAGCCTGCAGTGCTAACAATGTGAAGAACCACTACTGTTTGCATTAGAAGAGCTGCAGTACCTGCACGTTTAGTATCACCAGTGCTGCATTTGTCCTCGTTTCCTGGAGTGTCTTCTGTATCCTGTTGTTCCCCATAGAGGTTTGCTGTAGTTACAGCATTAAAGGTCAGGATTGTTTGGTCAGGTTGTCCTCTGTCAGGGAATATTACTGTTAGCATTCCTGCTGCATGAGCAACTTGAGATATATATGTGCTTATACAGACACAGCTATCAACTGACTAATGAATAAATTAATGAAAAAGCCTATTAAAGCAAATGTTGCTATAGAAAATTGCAGAATATGAATAGAATGCAATTGTTTTACCAGAAATTACTGACCTCTTAACACTCGGACGCTGATCCTCCATTATTTTCCTTGTTTCGCTAAGCTTGTTTTGTTATAATGCTAATAATAGTGGCACATTAAGATTAGAGTTTCACTTCTAGCTTTTGGATTTTAATGATTGACTCAGCAGTTATTCTTTTAATTAGCTTGACATTATTTGGGAATGTGATAGGATTGTTGTTCCTTAAGAATGATAGAAAATATTTAATTAGTAAAATGTTTTATAAGGTGATAATGGCGACAAAATATTGGTCAAAACAGGCGAGACATGTATAGAAATGACAGAAAGTACTTAGTGTGAAGTGATCCGGGAATAGCTTCCAACAGTACTTGGCAGCAGTTCTTGTGTGCAGGGATAGGATGGATATGGTCTGTGATGCTACTCCAATTCAAATTGACTTGGCATTGTTTTGAATGGTTCTGTACATAGTTTTAGCAAATAAATGTAATATCAAGTTTGAAAATAAAACTTTGACTGCTTCTGGCAATAAAATGATAACTCACTTAATTCTCCAAGCAGAGAGTGAGTCAGAGGGCAGAATCCATATCAATTCCTTTATCAAACTGCATTTGTTTCAGACGCGTCACTAGTGCCCAAATGGTGTGTTTTTTTTAATAATTCTAGAGGTTTGATATGTTACTGCTTTATTTCATCAGTGAATTGCACCTCTTGCAGATGACTTGACTTCACTTTGGCCTTTGTCCTTGCAGTTTTTGATTTCCAGATCTACCCAGCACCCCCAACCTTGTAGACCTAGCTTTAGGCAGCTCTAAAGATCTAATTTGTTGCTGTCTCAGAGTGACCTGTTCAGACACAGGAGCAGGGTCTAATCTTATAGCCGACAACAAGCACCCACAGGTTTCCTCTCTTCTCCTGCTGCAGAGCCATTTGTGGCTGTATAAATCTAATTCCAAAAGCACATATTTTGTGAGGCATATTGCACCCCAAGTATTACATGCAGTATATGTTCCTAATGCTGGCTATCTATCAAAGAGATGCACACTCCTGCTTCATAACAGACATGCACCCTGGTGTTACTATTATGCCTGAGTCGGGGATTGTTTATTCAGCTGCACTGGGTTCTGGCAGAGATGCCTGAAATATAAAGGTGATTAATTGCAGAATTGTTCACAACTTATCCTATGGCAAACAAGATAGCTTGGGCTGACCGTGAGCCTGTTATAGAGCCGTTAAGTGCTGATATTGCATGTTTTGAGCGAAGCAAGCGACAACTGAGGCATGCATCGACAGAGACACACTCAAGCACAAAACACACTCCCTGTAATCACAATGTCATAAATAAAATATTAAATGCAGGATATTTCAAATGCTTTTGAAACATCCTGTACGCACAAGCACTGCATACGTGCTTAGACAAACACACACACACACTCGTAAACATGCTGTCAGGTTGTTTGCATTACTCATACAACAGCACAAACTACAAATTTATCAAAGATGTAAGCGAATCTCCCTGTAACTTGCCTTTTATTTCCCTCAAGATTCTCCTAATTATGCTCCAGCTGATTATTCTATGCACATGACTGATATTAAATACATACATGTACAGGAGCAAACATATATAATCTGCCTTTAAAACTGCCTTGTTGAGCCAGTTATTCAGCTCAGGTTGTGTGTTTAGTTCTATTTGTGTCAAACATTAGTTGAACATCAGTCATCCTTTATGCAAACACTACACTGTATACCCACCTTTCTGACCATACAACTACTAACCTATATATGATTTATGTGCATACTATGGTGCATTTAACCAGTAGAAGAAAAGTAGGTCCTCATGCAAAGCTTTTGTAAATGGCTGCAACATCATGTCTGAATTGTCTTTGATTGGATAAGCCTGAGTGGTTGGCTGATGGCCTCGGCTGATTTGATTTTCTCTTTTGAGGTTTAATATACGCTGGCCTTTGACTGGCTGTAACTGGCTACTTGAAGACATAGGCCAATATAGTATATTAAAGTCTTACCAAACCCTTTAATTCTGAGGAATGCATTTTCAGTACAAGATCAACTTCAGCATTATACTCTTTAGTAACTAGTTTCTGTTTCTGTGTTTGTTTATATCAGAAATACTTGCACACATGAGCAAAACAGCCAGAGGTTTTTCACTGAAGCTTATTCACTGTGAAAGTCTTCATCTGGCAACAGCTGGTTAACATTTTTGTTTCTATTTGAGGCCTGTAGCGACGCTGTCAGTGCCTACACTGGCCCACGACCCAGTCATTAGACAACATAATCTGCTGTTATTAAGTTTTATAAGTTGAGGGGCAGAACACACTCATTATTTGTTGGCCTCCCTCCAGGTATCTGTTCTTCAGAAATCAGTGTTGTAAAGTGGTGCATTTATAGAGGGGTTATTTAACAACATGATTTCATCACATTAGAATCAGGCACAAATACACTTGTTTATTTATATCAAGTACCGTTTGATTGTAGTTGAGTTTTAGGTGTTCTATATTTCTGCCTCAGAAAAAGACTGAATATACAACAAAGTACTCAACATGTCCTGTTACATGTTTATCCTGCACTGATCTACCGAGTATCATCATGGTCATGTGACTTGTGACCTATTCCTTTATCAATCTTTTGATTTATTTCACAGAAATGCATGATTTTACGACAATGGTGCAGTGGATAGCATGGCAAAATGCAGCTGGGATAGGCTTCAGCAGCTCAGTGACCCTCTTGAGGATAAAGGGGTTAAGAAGATGAATGAATGAATGCTTTGCCAACAAATGTTAAATATTTGAACTTACTGTCTTTCTGAGTGCCTCTGAAGTTTTCTGAAACTTAAGCACATCTTCTCTAGGTAAACATACATTTGAACAGGTGCAAACATGGTACCGTGGCGTGAATGTAAATAAAAAGTTATTTGAACTGGGACTCCATGGCTTTAATCTAGATTGATGTGAGTGACTGGAGGAAGTCATCCTGTCATATCATCTTGATCCCTACGCCATTGCCAGGAAACAAAATATAGCAGCCATTATCATCCATTAAGATTGTGTTAAATTAGTTCTTTATCTTACATTTTATCAGCTGAGGAGCCAGACAGTGAACAGGAGGAACTAGATATGGAGACATGACATGACCTGAGACACAAGGTAGAAGTGAAAGGAAAAAAATCCTACACTTATAGACAAAATGATAAACACTTTGATTAAGACATTATAAAGGCTTCACATTTAAACTACATCTGCCATCTGAGATTCATCAACTAGCTAGTATATTTCTTTCAATCTCAAGCGATAGGCTAAAGTGGTAACTATACATTAGCTCAACCTGACTAATGTGTTTAATACCCAGTGGACTCACCTCTACTAACGATACTGTAAATGCACTCATGGTATTATAAGTGGGTTTGGATGATGTATGACAATATACTTTATTATAAATATCAGGCTGCTGTCATATACACATTTGTAGACACTCATACTGTTTCTTTGTTGACTGTAATATGATGAACCAGAAATGAGCCACATACGTCCTCATATCTGCATATGTCATTCAGGTTTTATTTGTTTTTGAGTTTATAATGGCACATCTCGAACATCCCATTAAATTGATAAGCGTCTCTCATATGCAGCTTACAGTGCAGCTCTTGTGTATTGTTTTGTATAATGTAATTCTTCTTGTACCAAGGCACTCCAAAGTAGAATGAACTAAGACAGAAGACTCCTTCCTCTTTACCTCAGTCTGTGACATCTTTTTAATTTTCTGTTGTAAGGAACTGGCTTTTCCAATTTTCCTTCCAACAATCACTACACAACTACTGCCTAGCATTTTTTTTTTCTTTCAGTAATGAACCATTACAGTTGGCAATAATTCTTTTGCCTCACGCTGTACCTGTTGCTGCTGATCTTGTAATGCTTTAAGTTACGACTAGACTACATGTTAGTCTAAATGCTTAAGCTAAATGCTGATACTTACATTTGCGATGGTAGATGTGGTGATTTGCTGTGGTAAATTAAAAACTGAACATCTCTGTTTGAAATCTGTTTGAAAATAACCTCATCTAGCCTAAAAAATGTGAAGCTAAGACTGTGAGGAGTTCCAGATACCTTGTAAGTAAACTCATACTGGCAAAAAATGAATTTCTGTGGATGCTGAAGTTAAAATACTAAGTCTTACTGTAGACTCTGTATCATGACTTTTTGTCGATAAAGGCTAGAGTAGATACAGCACACTAAGACTAATAACTAGACTTTGTTGAATAAAACAAAGCTCTACAGTTTTCTGCCTTCTTGACTCTTCTGACACATATCTTCATCAGACTCCTCAGTGAGGCTGGTATTACATTGTACTGTTGTCAGAACAATGCCTTGCTCTTACTCACCAGCTTTCCCTCTGTCCCTCTCACTCACTGTCGACATCTCTGTACCAGGCAGAAAGGGTGACGGCGAAAGAGCAACTTTTTTCAGAAGCTGAATTTAATGCCATCCTGTGAAAAATACTGAAAAATGCTTGCCATGTGTGATACAGTCAATGGGTTGAAATTGTAGTATCACTGATGTTAAAATCCATATGCTTTAGCCCCTTTAGATAAGCTGCAGGCTATAGAGGCTGATATTCTGGCTTGTATATGTGTGATGGTGTTTGTGTACGGGTGAGTAAGCAAAGCGCTGCCAGTAGCTTGGCATACATCACGGCATATATCTTCCTACAAAGTGGCTGTTCTGACTGGCCCCTTAACGTGGCTGTAAATCAGACTGCTGGAGGTCTGACTCCCAGGCAGTTGATGGCTCCACCAGTCTCGATGTGAAACCAGCGCCAACCTCCCCCAACCCTGCAACCCCACTGCAGCACGAGGAACATAGCTCACATGTGCCAGGAGATCCTCTTCCAGATCCCTGCTTCCTTCTTATTGTTCCTCATGATCATTGAGTCTCGTGGTTCCGACCCCTACCTCAGCACCAGAACAAGTAAAGACAAAGGAGTGGTCGTCTTAATATAAAGACGACGTGTAGATTTTACACTACCCTTAGATATTATGTGAAAAATGGTACTTACTCTTGCTGGTTCCCTATTTGTGTTTTTACATGAACCTCAGTAATGCTCCATAGACTCCATAGATTTACATGTATCACTGGGATGTTAAGCACTAACCATTTTTCTTGTCTCTCTCTGTTTCCCCTTTTGCTTCTTCCTCCCTCAATATTGACTGGCTGGCTGTGTGATCCGGTCTTCAGCACTGCCAAATATAATGTCCTCACCTTCCTTCCACGATTCCTCTACTCACAGTTCAGGAGGGCAGCCAATGCCTTCTTCCTCTTCATTGCACTCTTGCAGGTAAGATGTGTTGTTGTCTCAATGTCTGTCATTACGAAACCAGGAGCCTGAGATATAGATTTGTTACCTCATTAACGTTAAATCACTGCCCCTCTCAGCTTGGGTTTTTGCCGTGTGACCTGTTGTTTTTTTGCCGCTTGTCATGACCTAGACGCCATCTCCAAAGGTCATGACTGTAATTTTATAGCATACACACACATACACAGACATAGACGCCTTTATATATCCTGATGATGAATAATACATGTAATACTATGTGTGCCTCTGTTAGAAGCAAAGTAGATTTGCCTGCAGGTTCAACACACTATGCTATGCCACATTCTTGGGTCCTTCACTGTACCACTACACACTGCAGAGAAAATACTGTTTTGTGCTTTACTCAGCATGACTGGGACCTGGATAATACAAACAAATACTCAAACTGATCTGGAGCATCAAGTAGACTAGCAGGGGTGGCGTAAAAAAAAACCTTGAGCATCAAATAAGCCTCTTCTGGGCTGAGAGTTTTGGCACTACAGTCATGTTTTGATTACTGGCGCAGAACCGACACAAATCCCAGTAGTACTCGCACTATTTTGATTGAAATGTTTGCGGAACGAAATAATCTAAGCCCAAAGGGCGTTTGCGGTTGTTTTGCTTGTATAGGTTGATTTTATTTCCTCTTACGAGCACTTAAGTCGTGAACCACCAATTATTAGTACCTATCCAAAGCAGGCCAATCCATGTCTCAGGTGCTGAAAATTTAAGAGGCACTATATTCATGCTGAGAGGGTATCCTGTGTTAATGAAAGCTTGGAGGATGGAAACAAGCTCTATCCAGTGACCTTGAAGTGGGTGCTTTGAACAGCAGCCAGTGTGAATCTTCATTACTTGCCCTGTCGATGTTGCGACCTTGAATAAAACATCTATGCAGATGAGAGAGACTAGAGATCTATTTCCTTCAAGTTTCCTTTAAGCGGCACAAGAGTGGCTGTCGGCTGCAGTGTGCACTCAACTTTAATGTCACTAATATTTGTAACACTGACAATTAAAGCTTCAGTGCTGAAGAGCTGATTTCAATGTTATGAATTAAGTTGTCTATGTTAGACGGCGCCTCTTAAGTCTGAAACTTGGCAACACAAAGGGAGTGATGTGACACCACTGATGAAATCTACATCATTTCATTCATGTGTGTGAAAAACAATCAACAGTCTTGATGCCAAACTCCACTATGAGCTGACAATTCCATCATGCCAATACAAACAGGGTTAAGTTCTATTGGACACAGTCATCCCCACAGTAAACATGCTGTACAATTTTAATTTAATTTTCTTTGTTGTGTCCAGCAAATCCCAGATGTATCTCCCACCGGTCGATGGACAACGTTGGTGCCCCTTCTCTTCATCCTGGTGGTGGCTGCCGTTAAGGAGGTCATTGAGGATCTGGTAAGACAAAACACCATTCTCTATCATTGTAGTTTTCTTGGTTCTAGCATAAATTAGGCCTTTACCTCAGGATACCGCCAACATTAAATAAACGTTGAATTAATTCTTGTTTTGTCAGGTCTTGTCAGTGTCCTTAATTTATCAAACCACTTCCTGATAATTTGATGGATTACTCTGTGTGACATATTCTGAAAAAGCCTTTGTCATATACGCTGTTTAGAAAGTGATATTACCCGATAGCCATTATCTGACCTGGAAAACATTAATACTGAAAGCAATCAAGAAATGCATACATCAGCAGGTCCCTGATTAAAAATCATGGAGTCAGCAAGTGCATGAGTCCAATCACCAAACATTTTAAGGCCAAATTTGCATTTTGTTAACAAGAACCTTTCCATCCCAGCTATAATATCATGACCCTCACTGCTTGTATTTTAGGCCATGTAGAAAATATATCCTTTATGATATAAGGTACCACTGTTAAAGTATTTGCCTGTAATGCCCTGTATTTACTCTTCTTCTGTGGTAAATGCCACACCAGCTTAAAGGTGGTTTACCGCCACCAACTGTTGGTCTCATGTCATGTAAGAATGTGCCAAGCACCTGAATAGTGATCAAAACCTCATGCGAGAACCGTATAGTCACATGTTTTTGCCATCCTGTTGTCCAAACCTGCTTTCATCCATTAAAATGTAATACTTCCTGTCTTAATTTTTATAAAGCAAACCCCTCCCACTCCCATTAATTTAACAGAATTAGACCGCCCCCCTACAGAGGTTGTGTAGGGCTTTTCTCTTTCACAGTATGTCCTGATCTGTTCCCTGTGGAGCGGAGAGGAAGCAGTGATGGTTACATGGCCACAGCAGGATATTCCGCAACATATAGATGCGCAGTCAGACACAGTCA
Organism: Maxillicosta whitleyi; assembly: GCA_029822895.1. Classification (NCBI taxonomy): domain Eukaryota; kingdom Metazoa; phylum Chordata; class Actinopteri; order Perciformes; family Neosebastidae; genus Maxillicosta; species Maxillicosta whitleyi. Next base: position 8,035,200 of record JAPSES010000002.1, read on the forward strand.
TGCATAACACGCAGTCTCATTTCAGAGGTCACAGCTGTGTGTTCAGTCAATTATCCCAGATACTGAATGCACAAACGCTCACAAAACAAAACAACTGTCTGGTCTGAGTATATCTGAACAGATGCTTGAAAAAAATATTGCAAAAATTGTCTACAGTTTTTTTTTTCAACTTCTTTCCACGGTGAAAATAAAGTTAAACAGAACAATACCTTTGCTCGTTATGCACAAATAATCCCCTTTAGGCCGTTTGAACTTAGTCAGAGGATGTTGCATGCTACTGTATTGCAGTGACCCTGCAATGCGATCCTCTGTGCAGGTCCCAGTGGACAGTTACTCTATACTATTAGCTTCTGTCTCGTACCGAAGGGGCCAGCACAGCACTTTTTCTCCTGGCCTGTTGTGAAAAACATGGGAATGGAGTGGTGATGACTCTGTCTTTATTGTTGAAGGTCACCTGAGCATACGTCTGTTCTCTGCATTGCACTGTCCCTCACAAGTTGACCTGACAGGGCAACATCGACCCCTAACTTCATGAATCATGCACTATGGACACACACTGTACCACACATACCTCACCTTGTTGCCTTCCATCTCTACTGCAGTAGACCTGGAGTGTTTTCTTCTGAGTAGTCCAGCTAAAATATCACACCCTCAAATTCAATACTATGAATCCTGTGTGGAGTGTAAATGCACTGTAGTGCACAATCCTAATACCTGAATTGAAACAGAAGAAGCAATCTCCACTCACCTACAAGCTTTAAAATGACCAAAGCAAAACTGGTTATTGCACCACTGAGTGGTAAAACTACCAGTGTTACAGCTCACTGTGTCATTACGTTCATCTCAAAGCCAATTTAGCAAATTAATCAAGGTAACACTGCAGATATTCTACCCTTTTATCTTTTGCTGCTTTCATTTTTTTTTCCTTTCTAAAGCTGAAGTCTACAGAGGCCTGATACTGCGGTATTTACTCATACCCTCTGTGTGCTATTCGCTCTCCACTGCACTGTGATTACACACATCATCTAAATACGGTACCTCTCTTTTTCACCATGTCCATCGGGACTGAAGGAATGAGACAGAAAGAGACAGAGAGAATCTGAGAAGACTGGAACACTGTAAAAGTTGCAAAGTAATATAAGAATACAGTCCCTACTACATGTCTATGAATAGAGGGTCTGCACACTGAGAACTGATAGTATGGATGAATGAAATTAGCTGACAGCTCTTGCACACAGGATGATGAATGAGCTTTATAAAGGTCTTTACTAGCAAACTTTTTTCTGGGCGTAGTGCAGCTGGTGAAAGGCTGGGCCACGTGACGTAGCCAGCCTATTCATTAGACACTACAGCATGTTGCAGGGATATTAAATCAAATTTGATTCAACTGGAGCTTGAAAAAAGGAGGGTGTATGCAGCAGAGAGGATAAGACCAGAAGACACAGACATAGTCAGGGATAGGTGCTGTGATGGCTATTTGTTGTTCTTATTTGCTGAAGAACTATATGTTGTGCACAGCTTTTGACTTGCATCGTTCGAATATCTAGAAATTAGCTCAAAATATTAAAACTTAATTGCTCATTGATAGGGCCAACAAACCATATTAATTTTGCTAATGAGGGTGAATGAAGTGTATGTTCAGGAAAAAAAAAACCCTACTCTTTAATGTAATAAAGTATCCTCACTCTCCAGAGTAGTAGGGAAATCTCAGCAGACTTTTGCTGTTTCTTTAACTTAGATTGTGTGCAGAAATGCTTACGTGCACTCAAGTCTTATAATGTTAAGGAAAACCCTGATATTGCACTATGAATCAGTGAGATTGACTGAAAAAGTGCAGATAGCGAGGAATAAATGCATATGGATAAAAAAAAAAAAAAGATGCAGGAGAAAACAAAAACCTTCGGAGCACATGCTGTTTATTTGATGCTTTAAATAGAAGAACGGTGCGCTGCAGGGTTTGATATGATTGAGTGATTCCCACTATAGTATTAGACAAATGTTTTTTGACTTGAAGGTTGACAGTTCAAGTCCTCAAGTCATTAGGAAAGTCTGGCCAAAGACTGAGTGCCTCTCTCCTCCATTAACAGCCATATGTTGATCCAACCCACTTCACTGACAGCTGCTGCAGTAGAATTTCTCAGTGAGCAACTACAAGGCTTTTAATATCCTCCAATGTACACTACAATGTGCCAAATTACCCAAATTAGTTTTAAATTGAATTAGAATTAGACCAAATTAGAATAGATCCTCAAAGTAAACACATTATTAGGAGGGTTATGAGTGAAAATGTCCTCAACATGCTAATCGAGCACGGCATACATTGCTTTTGGGAGCTACATTTTAAAACCCAGTGATTATTTCTGTGAGAAGGACTCAGCAACACATTATTACTCAGCATGATGCTAGTTGACAAGCTGTCCATTGGAATCAGCTGTTGAAGCTACAGTTGATTGCATGTCTGTTCAGCGAACAAGGAGGACATTAGGAGGAGGGGGTGGGTGGGGGCTGCTGATTTGGATTTTAATGTTCTCGCACACACCAATGCACACAGCAGAGTTTGTTTACTTTGTAAGAAGACACTATCTAAATATAAAACATGCAAAGAGGACCTTCTATGTTCATATCAACTTCATTTTGTTTTAGGAGTATCCTAGAACAGATTTACCTGCTCCACTGCTCAAAACATCCATTAAAATCCTTTTCCAGTTCCTTGAAACCTTTTAGTTAGAAAAGCAACAACTTTTTACTCTGAACTTTCAACATGGAACTCCTCGTCAAGGTTCTATATGCAACACTTGAGATGAAAAGGGGTTTGAAGTGGAACAGTATTAGAATTTTTTTTTTTCTTTATTAGAAACCGGAAAATGAGTGTGTTGTTTCATTCAACTCAAACAATGAATACATAAATAAAGAAACAAATAAAGACTTATGTTATCCGTTGGCTTGCATCTGAGCCAATTTTTGCTGATGCAAATATACACAGTACTACCCAAAAGAAATGACATGACCTATTTTTGGTGTTTCAAAATGATGAAAAGGCTCCATCTGGATCTAACTAAGCAAATAGGAAACAGATTTTTAGTGGAATATTAATGTAGTGATTAATATATTTCAGCTGCAATGGGTTATTTACCTTTATTATAACTGTAATGCTGTATGTAGATTTTTTTTTTTTTTTAAATGAACCATCCTGTCATACAGTGGGAATTGTGGTCTGATGAGTCCAGATTGACTCTATTCTATGTGAAGAGACGTAAATGACGAAATTACCCATCACACCTGGTGCCTACATTACAAGCCTGTAGGGGCAGTGTTAAGATTTCCAGTTGATTCTATTGCTCAGATGTTATGTGTTCTAAAATTGAGGCATATAAATGCTGTTACATATAAGCTTATGAATACAATACCACAGTAGTGGAAAGCTAAAGGCAATCCAGTGAAATAACAGTTGTTTTTTTTTTTTTTTTTTTGCCAGCCTGTTTGTAAACCACGCTCTCGGTGATGATTAATGGTTAAGATTGTGTAGTCGTAGTAATAATTGTATGAACCCCTCGCAGGCAGTGCTGTGGTCTTACCTTTTTGTAGTTTATAGCCACTGTCTTTGATTTGCCCATTAACGTCCTCTATCCATGACAGAGACTGCTCTAAAAGTGGAGGGGGAGGCTGATAAATCCAAGACTGTATTTTTATTGCCAGTTTTCACTCTGCCTTGTTTTTAATTCTCTGGTTTACTGAAGCAAGATGCCCACGTTGGAATCCACTTTAAGAATTCTCTCTCACTCACTTTCCTTCGCTCCCTTTTACCCCTTCAGCCGACTGGCCGAAAGGGGTATTGCGATGGTTTTGTCGTCTTGTCCGTCCACCCGTCAGCTTGTCCGTCTGTCTGTCCATTCTAGCCCAGGAGTATTAGTGCGCAGCATGTTGTCTTTAAATAATGCATCAGAGGGAAGTACTTGAAGTCTGTATCAACATTGCTCTTTTTGTTTCCCTCTAGAAACGTCACAATGCTGACAGCGTTGTCAACAAAAAGGAATGTCAAGGTATTGAAGGCATTTTTTTTTTTCTTTAAAGAATGTCAGAGTGTTCAGTTTAGTTACTTTGTGTATTAATGTACTACATTTTACACACAACACTTATATAAGCAAAAAAAAAGTAGGCTGTATAAATTTCTGATAATGTCTCTATTGCACTGTAAAAAAAAAAAAAAAAAAAAAAAAAAAAAAAAAAAAATGATGGTGGGTTGTGTGTTTTGTAACCAGTGTTGCCTTTCTCTCGCCCTCTCCATCTCCCATCCTTTCCTTTACTGTACGTAACTCCCCCACCTCTGTCATTACTCACCACAGTTTTGAGGAATGGTGCCTGGGAGATTGTGCACTGGGAGAAGGTATGTACCCACAATGTCTCACCAACCGTCGTTTGTATGAGCTCACTTTGGTTTTTTTTAACCTCTGGAACAGAAAATATATCATTCACCCGACCAGTTTCACCATCCATTGTGTTTTTTCTCCTGCCAGAGAAATCTTGTGCGCTCACCCTGCGTACAAACACATACACACCCTCCAACCCCACAGCCAATTCAGACACTAATTAAGCCAGCATTTCCATGTGGCTGGCCATTAGAAGGCTATGCTGGAGGACAAAGAGTAGCTTCTTCTTCTTCTCCCTCTTAATGAAACCATTTTTTGTGGCTGGAATAATTTGCCTAAAAGCAGTAGGTGTGGAGAAGAGTACTAAACCAGAAACAAGACAGAAATGAAGATGAAATATTGCTGTATTATCTCTACTCCTTGCTCTTCACAATTTTTGCATCCTGTAAATGCATAAAGATGTTTTTCCATTGGTATATCTAAACTGATAATATAACATGATTATTATTGCAGCAACGGGAAATGGACTCATTAAGATGCATAACACATAATGTAGATATATAGACCATCAGATACTCACATTTAGACACGCCCTCAGTATGCCAAAATAAATGAAAATGTCTTCTGATGTTTTATTGATGCTGTAGGTTTCACTTTCTGTTTTTTTCCCCTCCATAAATAGATCAACTTATTCTTCAAATACTTCAGCAATATCAAAATGGCTACATTTACATGCACAAAATATGATTTTTTTTTTTGCGCTCTTTCCAAAAAATACAAAATTCTAAAGAAAACAAACAATGCTGATTACATTTTCTAAGTTGAATATAGCTTGTTATGCTTCTAAACAGCTTCTTGAAAATGTAAGTATTTTGATATTCAAGCATAAAATAAAAAACACTTTTAAAAGTAGTAAGTAGTTTCTCCTGCCGTCTAGCCATGTGGACTTTTCTTACCTCATATCTTTACCAGAGGGGATCTTTGTTTCTACGTGCTATGTGCTGTGAAGATATATAAAGAATCCTCATTAACACAAAATAATATGTTTTTTAGTTGGAAAATGTTCTATTTGGAAAAGAAGCCTATTTCAGAAATGCTGTTTGAGTAATATGGTCAAATTCAGAATATTGTCATAATAATAATAATAATAATAATAATAATAATGGAATATTTGTGTGCATGTAAAAGTACTCATTGATGTGGATGGATGTTACTGCTACAAGGATGTGTTGGAACATCTCAGGACTCAGTGACTGAGCGTTCCTTCCCCTTATATACACAGAAATGTTCTCCAAAAAGTTTTTAATAATTGATGCTTCTTACATCTTCATCATACATATTGTAAAAGCAGCTATCTCCTGATTTGTGTCGGGGCTCCAAGTTCTTCTAACAAAACTTTTCCAGGGAAGGGTGATTATGACTAGAATATGTTTTTTGCCGGTTTGTTTTTGCTACATTTTTGGACTGTTATAATGTAATTACTATGCAGACAGAAGGGACATTGGTGCCATCTGTCCGTGTATGTTTGTTTGTAGTTATGTTTTCACCACAACTGCTTCACAAATAGATCCAAGATGATTAATCTCATCAGTGTTGAACATGAGCCGCTCTGGTGATCCATACAGTTTGAGGGTAAAAGATCAAAGTTCATTTAATGTGTGTTTGTGTTTATATGTGTGTTGTATTATAGAAAATATCACACACAATGGTGATGTATTGGTAACTTAAATTGTTGCTAAAATATATGCGTTCATATTTACACTTTAAGTATGCCTTTTCCTATTTGTGACAAGCTGAATTACAAGCATTTTCATGAACGTATTGTTAATATTATCAGCAGTTTGTGAACATATTCATTGGTACTATTATCAGTAGTTATATATGTGATACTAATGTTTTATATGAATATTTTCCACTTTTCTCTAAAGGGAGCCATTAGCAGTGGGCTGTTGCATGAAATAAAATCGAGGCTAATTTATTACTAACTTTTATGATCAAATATTCTTATTAGTTTGGTTTTTAATGTTTTCCTACAGTTTATTGTGTCAGAACATACTAAGTGGTTTTACCTGTTGAATCCAAACATCAGCAGTAATAGAAAGATGACCTGTCGCCCCTTGAGTGTCATCACAATTTTCTGCATTAATGGACTCACCTTTTTTTTTTCCTTTCAGCTGTGAATTTTTACTTCTCATGTCAAAATAATGTTTCCTTTCATGTGGTTTTACTGGCAGTGGCCCACAGTAACCAGTTTATTTTCACAGGTTGAGGTGGGCGATATTATTAGAGTAAATGGCAGTGATTTCGTTCCCGCGGATGCTGTCATTTTGTCATCCAGGTATAGGAGCCCACCCTGCTGCCTGACTATGGAGAACTTGTCTTCCCTTCCTTTTTTCTTGTTCTTGCTCTATATGCTCTCCCTAAAGAAGTGATGGTTAGACTCTATAACTGAGGAGAGACACTGAGCTGTTTTATTAATAAGTTGCTTTTGAAATCTGTATTTTGCACATCATCAGTAACCATCATCTCTTTAGGTAGGACAGCAGTAATGGGATTTATTTTTTAATTTTTTTTTTAAATAGAATTGACCAATCATATCAGCATAAACCTATGCACTCCTTCACCTTTTCAAAAACTGTTTGGTACTATTGTGTGGGATTCAACGGGTCTGTAATTGATTTTAATGTATTCGAGTTTTGCTCTTTAAAAATGCAAATGACACAATCTGTGTTTAAAAAAAAAAAAAAAAAAAAAACTAAACAAAAAGAACCCTCTCAAATGCATTAAATTGAAGCATCCCATGTGACTATTATCAATTATTCAATATGCAATACACCTCTGATAAGCACATTTTCTGAATACTGATTTCATTACAGTGCATCTATCTGTAAATGGTTTTGTGAAAAGGTGAACAGATGAGCCATGCCCTCTGATCATATAGGACTGATCATTGTGCTCTTGTCATCTCCCGGAAACTGAAACAGTTATCTCTCTCCCCTTATGTGTTTGCTGTCTGTCTGTCTGTTTGTGGTTACTCTTTTTTTTTTTTTTTTTATCCTCTCCATCCCTCCTTTTTTTTTTCTCTCATCCTCTATTTTCCTGCCCCTTGTCCGAACAACTGCCACACTCGCCCCCTGCTGGTGTGTGTTTGGTAATATCAGGTGGCTGTTGGGGAAGTAGTCAGAGCTGCAAATGGGGATCACCTCCCGGCTGACCTCGTCATACTGTCATCCAGGTCAGGAAACCAGCAACATTACCAATAAAACAGCCGTGGGAGAGATTAGTGGCTGTGTGCACCAACTGGGACCACACATGTTAGCTCTCCTTTCAACACTGACAAAGGATATGTTTATTTTTGCACACTTGAGGAAAAAGGGCATTGTCCTTATGTTGGCAAAAGCCAGATTTCATAGAGCCACGGTCAAAGAACACCATGTTATTGTCTATTTCCCTGATTCGTTTTTTTTTAGCAGCCACAATATTAGCCATACTTAGCCTCATTTTTAATGTATTTTGTTTTTCAACGCAAGTAAAGTGACATTTTTCCAATGTTCTGGCTGATATTCTAACACTGCTTAGAGTTAATTTAGACTTCTAGTGTTACAGGAGTACATGCTCTGAAATACTCATGTTATTTGGTATGAATATATTTTCCATATTACTACCCTTGCATGACTTGTTTTACATGACACCCTGCATGTGACATTTTAATTTGATGTGAGAATGTGCATGCAGTCATATTCCAAGATGAAAAAGGGAAAATCATCTTGGAATTGTAACTTTTTAACATTCCACAACCTGTCGCCACCTTTTTAAAGTTCCTATAGGTATTTTATCATCTCTCTGACAGTATTATGACGCAGTATTCTATTTTATTAGAAGTATTGAAAATGTTTTAGAATTCACTCTCTGGCCATCACAGCAGACATGCTTTTTTTTTTTTAATTTTTTTTTTACATGTAACAAAGCTCTCATTGAATGGCTAGGCTAATGGCACCAGAGTCTGAACCTCTTATTGATTGTGGTTGGGCTTCAGTGTCCAGAACTCTTTTTGATTTTCCCTTCCACCCTGTGTGTGTTTGGACCAGCTTTTGGTATGCATAAATCACTCTATTAAAAGAGTAGCTAACCAACGACCCAGCTCACCTTAACATTGGCATGCTCCAACTCTCTGTCCTTGTGCCCAGAGTTTGTCAGAGGCCCATTTGTCTGCTCTGTTTGTTGTGCTCGGCATGCCTGCTTGCCCATCTCAACCCACTCTAGTGTTTCCTCTCTCTCTCCACTCGCTGTCCCGTTACAGTCTGTTTAGCTTTTCCTGAAAGACAGTTAAAGGGGCAGCAGCAAACAAAGATGTTTTGTCTACCGTAGGGAAACTAACCAAAAGTCCTTGATGGTCATTTTGAATCTTAATGTAGTTTTATGTCTTCAAGTGGCCATTAGGTTGACATGCAGCATCTTTGTTTGCAGTGGTCTGTCTTGTACCATCTTTGAAATAGACCTTTTGTTGGATTTAATGTATTGTAAATTTATTTATTTATTTATTTAGAACAATTAGTCATTCAGTAGCTTTTAGAAGTACCACTCACTCTTACTGTTATTCAATAAAATTGAACTTCTTAATTGAGGTTAAATATATGTTAGAGTAGCTGAGCACTGTGCATTTAAAACTTAATTCAACTGCAAGCCTTTGCTTCCTCTTCCCTTATACAGTGAACCACAAGGTATGTGCTACATTGAAACCTCAAACTTGGATGGAGAGACGAACCTTAAAATCCGACAGGTAATCATTTTATTTTGTATCCTTTCTTACTGTATTTATATAAGATAAATAAGTATAAACCCCCACTTTTTTCTAATTTACATTTTTCATAGTGTAAACTTTGTGCTGGAAAGTGCAATACATAGCCTAAAAACTGAAATTAAAAACATACAAAAATAATTTTAAAAAAGTTGCCTGTTTTATTAGATTTATGGATACTACAAAAGTGCATTTTCTCAATTTGTTAAAAAAAAAAACCAAAACAAAAAAAAAACTTTAATGCCACTATAACTTTATCAACAGGGACTTCAAATGACTGCAGAAATAAAGGACATTGACAGCCTAATGCGTCTCTCCGGCCGCATGGAGTGTGAGAGTCCGAACCGCCATCTGTACGAGTTTGTTGGAAACATCCGACTGGACGGCCACAGGTGGGCCCTGTTGCACAGCTCCACGCCTGGATCTCTGGCCCTCTTACAAACTCAATAGCCCATTAGGCAGGAGCAGAGCCATTATCGGTGCATGATGAGCTTTTAGGGATTATTTAATCTTTCTGCTGAATAAATGAAAGCACCTGCTGCTGTGATATTTAATTACATGCATTATATATTGTATGCAGCTTTTCTTACACCATGGATTGAATCAGTGTGACAGGTACATTCCACCGAACGTCGAAAGGTTTTATTGGGGTTATATAATGAGAAATCAGATTGTAAGGCTAACATGCATCATTTTGTACTCTTTTTGTTAGATGTTATTAAGCTTAAAGTGGAGGTTTAGTGTCGGGAAAAGAAAAAGTAGTGTTGGAAGTATGGTTACTGACTGAGAGTTGGATATTTATTCTCTTATTCGTCCTCAGGGTGAAATTCATTCTTTAAAAAAAAACTGAAAATAAAATTAACCATTAAAAATGTAGGTGAGAGTTTTATTTATTTCATTAGTATATATTAGCTGTTTCTTCAGATTCTCATCTTTTCAACCAATCCGTCTAACCAGTGTCTCAGTAAATTGTTTGTGATTGGTCTACAATATGTGATATCTAGTAAGTATGACAGTGTTAGCTTCCAGTATATTGCAGCTATAAAAAGGGTGTGTCTATTTTCTCACTACAGCACAGTGCCGTTGGGTCCAGACCAGATCTTACTGAGAGGAGCCCAGCTGAGAAACACCCAGTGGGTCCATGGTGTGGTGGTCTACACAGGACACGACACAAAGCTTATGCAGGTAGAGACATTTCACTCAGTTATTTAGAAAATTAAGAATCTGAGGGACGGCAAAATATAAAACCCTTTTTTTTTTTATTAGTAAAGTGAGTGGATTTTGACTCTTTATTTTGATACTTTTTTATTTGACTGAGCAGCCAAATATGACCACCTTAACGGCAAAAGAAAAGAAATAATGTTTTTTTTTTTTTTTTAATTCTATTTTTAACAAAACTGTCTCATCATGTGTTACCCAGAATTCCACTCGGCCTCCTCTGAAGCTGTCCAATGTGGAGCGCATTACCAACTTTCAGATCCTTGTGCTGTTTGGCTGCCTGCTAGCCATTTCTCTGGTCTGCTCCATTGGCCAGACCATCTGGAAGTACCAGTACGGCAATGATGCCTGGTACATGGATCTCAACTGTAAGAGTCTCACCAGCCCATGCTGCACCTCTTATTCCACATATTTTGTCTCACTTGTCCATATCAGCTTATTTTTGTCTTATTTTCAGTTACTTTGTTAAATGCTGGTATGTGTTCTGTTGTTTTATGTTGCCTCAGTTGAACTAAGTTTCGCAATACAAGTGAAATATGTGGCAATGTGGGAATAAATTAATTCCCTGTTAACTGAGAAAAGACAGCTGTGACATGCTTAGATGTGATGTGATGTGATGTGAATGAGTGAGTGTAAAAGAAATGGTTGAATATCACTGCGCTGCTGTACTTTTTTGTTCCTTTCTAATGTTCTGTTTGATTTTGTTGTTTTCTTTGTTGTCGTTTTTTTAACAGCTCCAGGTAACAACCATTTAAAAGCCTTGGCCATCCGTGAATGACCCTCCCTTACTAACCCCTTACTGAAGCTCTGCCTTTGCTAAGCAAATGAAGCCCCCTACCCTCGCCCCTTTATGGTTGCCCTTCTTTGTATGGGCCCATGCCATGGACAAGCACATACCAGGGATCCAACAATAGGTTTTTCCCCTCCAGCTCTCTTATACCTTCGTCTAGTTATTTTCAGTGCCTGATGCAAACAGTGTCTCACTTTTCCTCCATTTTTTTTGTGTCACGTTAAACACTTTGCAGTTTCCAAGCTTCAGACCCTCATCATACTTTTTTTCTCAGTCTTTCCAACACACAAATAGAAACATTTCCTTTGACTCCCAGGGAAGTGAGGTTGTACTTGGGGAGCTTTTCATAGCAAGAGGTTGATACTTGTTCATTGCTGGAGCACAACACATGGTGCAACCTTAGGGGCAGGAGCTGACATTTTCTAAATGCCTCCGCTGTCTTATTTTCTTGTGTGAATTTTTCAAAGGGCCCGATGACCCTCTTTCCTCACAAACACAGAT
>JAPSES010000002.1:8046973-8075943 GCA_029822895.1 Maxillicosta whitleyi
GGCCGGTGGGTTAAAACCTTGTAGCTTTCACATATGCTTTCAAGCCATTTTAGAAAGTAGCTCTGTGTTAAAGCAAAACTATTACAAGGACACAAACCCAGCATACATAAAAGTAACCGATTCTGGTAGAAAGGCATTTCTACAGAAGGTGAAATCCTTCAACAGTTCACCTACTGTGATGAAGCCCTGAACCTGGTATGTAAAGTGATTAACGTGACACCCTGGCCATTACTCTGTACCCTGATAGGCCTGTGTAGGAGAGGTTGTGCCCTGGTCAATTAAAACTTGCCTTACGACTTACACTGCCCCTTCTTGTAAGATTTTGGCTTTTATTGGTTTTCGAGAGGGTTTTAATATTGTTCTGTGTAACATTAAAGCCCACATCTAACCTAAACACAATCACAGTAGTGAGGGGAGTGTAAGTCATAAAGCAGGTGTCCATCTTGAGACTGACTGTATTTCCATAAGGAGCTGTTGAGACTCTGTCCAGTGCATATTATCCAACCTGTGACAAAAGAGAGAGGTGGGGAGATTGTCATACCTTAAACTTCTCTTTTATTCGCACCACTGTAATTTTCAAAATTATATATTATTATGCTGCATGTCACTATTTGGCAACATTTGAAAGGTCTGTGCAGATGAGGGATACAACAGTAGCATTAGCCCATCACACATGGCTCATATGTCACAGAAGCCTGCCATTATGCGTGCCTGGTGAATAATTAATTCGACTTTGACCCGTTGCATTGTGCTGACACCGGCCATTGCTGGCATTAAACCTTTACATTGTGTCATCTCAACTTTATGCAGATTGAGGGCAGAAGTGTATAATGTTTATACCACCTGCTAGTGTTTAGTGGAGTCGGTTTTAGTAGTTGCACCTCTATATTATGACACTTTTGTCCCACACAAGTCCTTTAATTCTGCTTTCTGCACAAGGTACAATGTTCACGTGAAATATAATAAAGAGTTTCACTGAAAAAAGAAAAACAGAAGCAAACTATTTAGGTTTAAGTTTGTGCAGAACATCAAAATATGAGGTCTGACTAAATAAATCTTAACTTCCATTTTACCATTATATTACAGTGACCTACATCTTCCAGAAGTCATCAGTTGTGCTTCAGCACTTAAAATTTGTGCATGTCCTGGTTTGCTCTGGTTTGATTTGTATTGTGTTACCGCTCTACTGATCCAGTCTAGTATCTCTCTTTCTAATAGCGGAGTTCTTGTGTAATGGCTCATAACAAGCTGGCTACTAGAGATGAATGAAATGAAGCCAAGGAGTGATCATCATTAACACCCAGACTATTTTGCTGGCATAATCCACCCACTCTTTTCCACTCTTTGTTGGTTGAGAATGTGCTATGGACTGAATCTCCCTCCTTTGTCTTGAGAGCATCCAATACGTTTGTCTTCCTCCCCACTTCTGAAAAGTATTCCCTCCTTTTATGTGTTGTTGTACCAGTAGCAGTAGCTTCCATTCTGCCACTTTCTTTGTGCCATCCAGTTTTTTGTTTTGCAATTGTTCTGACGTGGGGAAGGGCTCTCCCTCTCAACCGCAATGCTAAGATCAAGGCTTGGGTTGAGGAAGGTAACTGTTACACCTCCTGCAAGCTGAGGAAAGGTAAATCACATCCCTCCTGTTTTCATGTTGGATGTCAGTGGGGTTACATGTTGATCATTTCCAATTATTTGGGGCTTTTGGGGGACGAGCATCATTTTTGCATAGTGCTTTGTGGAATTCATTGCCTGGATCATGCTGGATGCCAAGGCTGCTGCTGTGACACTAATGACATTTGAGAACAACTTCTGTCCCTTTTTCGCTACTTTAAATCTTGGGGGACGTTAAATTGGACTGCTAATCGGTTGAGATGTACGAGGATGAGGTTGGGTGGAAGAAATAGTTAATTCCAGCTAATGCACAACGTTAACCTAAAACATTATCTGGATTGGGATAATGTTGAACTTTGGCTGGAAGTAACTTTGGGCATTTTCATTTAACCAACTAATATTTATTATGAAAAAAAAAAAAAAAAGCACTGATGAGTTTCCTGTTTATCACTTCCTTTTCCAAAACTCATCCCCTGATAGATGGTGGGGCAGCTAACTTTGGCCTCAACTTCCTCACCTTTATCATCCTGTTCAACAACCTGATCCCTATCAGTCTTCTGGTCACACTGGAGGTCATCAAGTTCATCCAAGCTTTTTTCATCAACTGGGTGAGTTGTAGTTACGAATGTAGTCGACTTTTTAGCTTTAGTAAGGGTTGAAATGCGCCTACGTATTCATTTCTCATTCTCTTGGCTTGAGATGCATCAAGAAAATACAGGAAGTACGTGCACAGCCTTAACTAAATGGGTGCTAAAGGTTAAAGTCACTATTTAGCGTGACCTCTGACCCATGACAAGAAGCACTACCATTAGAAACATCTGATATGTGTTGAATGAAACCTGATATAAAATGCAATAAATGTCATACTGAATTAAAGATATGTTAAATGCAAAGGGAGGTCTCACTAAATACTAATACTTTGCTTTAAAAAATTTTTTTCCTTGTTTGTTTGTTTTTCCTGCTGGACATATACCACATTGTGTCTTAATACAAAGACTGAGAATGCACGTGTGGTCAGAACTTTGTTAAACCAACAAAAATAATGTTGCCTAAGGCCTTTTGGACATTACTGTACTTTATCTCAGAAAGTTTTAAAGATAGCTTTTGGGACTATTTGCAGCAACGGAATACAATATTCATAATATTTTTTCCCCCCATGTTTTTTTTGTGGCTATCATAGGTTCTCCTCTTTGGTTCGTAGGAGAGGATGAGGCAAGGAGTACTGAGTTTGTTGCAGTCTCCAATCCCACTGCAATGTTCTACTAAATCATGCACAATGCACCCCCGTTAACCATTGTTAACAATATTGCGTCGGTGTTTATATGCATTACATAAGCAAGCATACCTACCATAGAATAAATATGACATGTGCTTTATTATTGCACAGATTTGGAATAAAGCAGTTTCTGGTGCTTAAGTACTGCACTCAAAATGATTCTGTCCAAAACATATAAACACAATGTACAGTATAAGCAAACACTAGAAACTTAAAAAAAAAAAAAAAAAAAAAAAAAGTCACTGCAGTGTTGAACTGAATCGGAAAACCTGACTGACGTGGAGCATTTGAGAGAGAATCTAAAATATTTTGTTCGTGTATCCCTAGCAACTAGGTCAATCCCACCAACTATCTCAGTGAAGAAGTGCGCTGTTTTTTTCCCTCAAGTTATTCTGTACCCCCATATTCATTAAAATTTAAACAACAATCTTAGCATGGAATTCTGAGCAGCATTTAGGGCAGTTCTCAGTTGGTCTGTCTTCCTGCAGCCTTTTCTTAGGGGAAAATAGACAGAGGAGGGCCAGACTGTAGTGAAGCATCAGATCTTTTTATTTTCTTCTTTGATATTGGTGGATATTTTGGCTTTAACAGGGGTAGTATTTTCTGCACTGACTGTAGATCTTCTTTCTGACTGCTTTCAGGACACTGACATGCTCTATGAGCCCACCAACACACCTGCCATGGCTCGCACATCAAACTTGAATGAAGAATTAGGCCAGGTAATCACTTGTCACTGGTATTGTCACAAAGGAGTTGTGTAATGTTAACTTTCATTTCAAAAATGATCAAATGTTTTGGTTTATGCTCACAAACGACGCCGTCTCTTCCTCTAGGTGAAATACATCTTCTCAGACAAGACAGGGACTTTAACCTGCAATGTGATGCAGTTCAAGAAGTGCACCATTGCTGGCGTAGCCTACGGGTAAGCCTCATTTCTTCACGCTTATTTCAATTTCCCTCTTGCCCCTATTCATCCTTTACCGTTGCCTCCCCCCATCACCTTCATTAAATGCCGAGTGTGCATCATAGTACATCTGGCGTTTCTCTCTCCTCTCCCGCCTTCTCATTAGCAGCTGCATCAGTGCTCCTCTCAACGTGAACTATAAATAAAAGGCAAGCAAAGGCACTTTACTGTCTCCTTTGCAGGCCTTTGACCATCATTTGTCATGTTGGAGGTGTTTGGCTATACATTTTGCTGTTCAAGGTCTAAGGCGTGACAATGTCTTGGAACAAGTTAGAAATAAGGATTTAGGTTATAAACTACTATATCCTCTGGTAAACACAGGGGCACATAAATTGTCTATTTCACTCAGTTCTACTGGCATAGAGGCTTATTCCATTACAGTTTAATATTTCATTAAATCTGCTAGTAATATTTTCCCTCTGAAAATGTACCCATTTTATTCTGCTGCATACATAATTAGCCTCTGATGCTTCAGTGGATGCAAATAAAGTGGGAGAGCAGAGTATCTTTACGGAACCAAAGCAAGTGCTAGTGTGACAGTATATGATTAATCCCATTAGGATTCAATTAAAAGTGTGATTGATGAGAGCAGGCTGAAGGACAAAGAGCGAATTTTATCTGGGGTCCTCTGTACTAAAGCTCTCATTATATTATGTTTGCTAGTTTCAGTGAAGAGCCTGACAACTTTAAGTATCGATACTGTACAGGCTGTGATAACTCTCAACATCACTGGAAGTGTAACATTAGTTATGTTTCATTAACCGCCTTCATTTCAGGCGGTGAGTTGTCAGTTGTTCTGCCTTTGGCTTTATTTAGCTTTTTAATGTTTATTTAGGTCAAACCTGCTGGTCATCAGGGACATATAGTCCTCTCTACACAGACTGAAGTTCGTCAGTAGCCTCTCCTCCATCCCAAGCAGAGATACTTCCCTTTGATTTTTTTTGAAAGGAGGACTCCCTCTTATGTAACTGATAAATATGGATGAGTGTTTCAAAGCAGGAGGGAAAAAAGACAGGTTCTAATGAGGCAAAGCTGTTTTGATGATGCCATCACTGGGCTTTATTTTTCTTCGTCTGAGTTCCCAAAATAAGATTTTAAGTGAGGATGTAGTACTTTTCATTACCCTTTATTTATAATCTTCAAGACAATTCAACAAAAATACATCAATAATGTATATTGCACTATAAACTGTGTTATAATCCATGTATTTAGAGATATTACTTTTCTTTTCTAGTGCATATAGGGTCGTAGTTGTTTTCAGATTATTTTATCTCTTTGCACGATTCAGAAAATGCCAATGAATTATACCAGATATACTCTAGCATTAATGTGGTTGCAGGTTGGGATGTTTTTCGAAGTGTGTTTTTACAGGCGCTTCTGGATGTTTGATGAGTTCCCGACCTGTTGCATGTTAAGTTAATTATTTAAAGAGTACATCTATTTATACAGGGCACTTACAAAATAAAAAAAAATGTGTACCCTTATTTGCAATCCTACAACAAGGCACAACAGTACTAGCACTGTAATGCTATTTCTGTGAATGTTCCTTAGTTAGATGTATATTATTTTAATTCACTTTTTGAAAGACAATCTTTATTTGTTTGGGTATAAATTTGACAAAACAAAGTCGCCTGATATTAAAAGGTATAGAAAACCAACTCCAGTGTGCTCTAATAATTAATGTCTCCTCTGATGCTGTCTATTTGTTTGGTTTCATTTAATCTCTTTGAATGATCACCTTATTTTTTTTTTTTTTATTATTTGTATGTTTTTTGGGGGGTTTTTCTTTCTTTTTTTTCTATTTGGTCAGTGTAACAATTCAAAAGCTTGTTGCAATACATATTTGATGACCGGTCACGTATGGATAAAAGTAGCTGTAATGAAAGTTTGTTGACATATTCTTTGATGCATTTATCTTAGTCTGTATTACTAATACAATAGAGTAGTACTTCCTGACATAGACTGAAACATGGTGAAACTGAGTACAAACAAATAACAATGAATATATTTTCATCCAAATGAATAAACATGCATGTGTGAAGTCAAGAATTATAATTTGGAGCTCATGCACACACATGCATGCACACAACCCCCCCTCCCCCCTCCCAATACTGCCTCCCGCATGTATTCCTCACCACAAATTAAGAGCTGCTGTAATTAATAAAGCCATCCCTAGGGGTGTAGACATTAATTAATTCCACTGGATTGGAGTCCAAGGAGAGATACTGTTTAGGTTAGAAAGGCTCCCAGAATCCTCTTGGGTGTTATTAGATTGGAGAAGAGTGAAAGCATATTTTAGTATCATTATAGCTCAAGTGACAAAGCAGAACATATTTTTTGTCTTAATAAACCACTCCGTGTATATAATTTGTCTTTGTTGAGCGGATATACAAGCTTGAATACGCAGCTTTTCCGATGCCCAGTACACGATATTAGCTCATTTTCAAACAGATTGGTTTGTTGTGGTTGCACACAGTTACCTGCTTGACTGACAGCCCCATACAAGACTGAACAGCTCGCAGTATGGATCAAATGGAGTCAGAATCGATAAAGACCCATGATGTTCTGTGAAGCATGTCATCCGGTCAAGTTCACTCCTTATAGTTAACAAAACCATGTTGTCCGGAACAGGCGCAAGAGTAATTTGTTGCCTCATTTTGGAACAGTTTGACCTTGGACCATGCTTACAGATTTGAGCGTTGCTGTTTATATTTCTAAATTCATTAATGCCCTTACCGTACCATACTGACTTTATTTATAAAGCACTTTAAGAACTTTTACAGTGCTGTACACACATCATAAATCAAGGGTAAATAATAATAATAAAATAATAATAATAAAAATAAAATAATAAATAAAAAATAGTAAGTAATAAGTAAAACAGCGATAACAGACGATGCAAAACAAGTTAAAAATAACAAAATACAACCGTCATACAACAAAGACAAATTCAAATCTGGTAAAAACAACATAGGAAATCTAAAAAAAAAAAAAAAAAACCCCATCTCACTCATTGATTAAAAGCCAATGAGAAAAGGTGCGTTTTTAGACGTGATTTAAATACAGACACAGACTGAGCCTGCTTGATTTTGTCCGATGATAAGATTGACAAATGACAACTAAAATGGGTGTTAAACATATTTACACACGTTCATATTTTTCCTCAGGTTTACTTGTTATCCTGGTTTTCTTCAAATTTAAGGCCCCCTGAAAACAATTTTATGATTATTAGAAAAGAATGACCCCTGGATTTTAGTGTTATTTTCCCCCCTTGTCATCCTAAAAATGCATCCTCTGTTTTTTTTTTTTTTTTTTTTAATGGATTCCCCATGTTAATTAATCAGCCCAGTTGTCAAATACCATTTTCTTTTTTGAGTCCAGTCTTTCTTGACTTTTAAAAACACAGCCACAGTGAAATGTTTCATTCCTATGAGTAATTTTACAATCTGAAGATGAAAACTGAATACAGAACTGCAAATACAGAGATCCAATTCACTTATGATACCATGATTTTTACAAGTGAAGACAACCAATAGAATAGTCTTTAATGTCATGGCAAATTACCATTATACAGTACAATGAAATTTGGTACGATTAACATCTACTGTGGAATGTTTGTCTTTTTGTAAGAAATGGTCTAAAGTCAACAGGAATTTCATATTTGTAGTTTTCAGTAAATAATAAATTGGTAGCCACGCTGCTTAAATAGCACCTGCTGCTGTGCCTGTAGATTAAAAATACTTGTGTGCAACGGTAGCCTCCTGTCTTCACTCCTGTCAACCTAACCCCAACACTTGAGCTACACTCCCTCCTGACATCCGACCCGTCATACTTTAACTCCTGCTGACTCATAAACAAACCCATCTTTAATCCAATCCTGGCACATTCTACAGAGCGTGTTGAAGACAGATTCTCTAGATGATTTTTGTTCTCCTACCTTCGCTTCAACAGTCACGTCCCAGAGGCTGAGGACGGTAGTTTTGCAGAGGAAGACTGGTAAGATGACTGGGTGTGAAATAGTGGCCCGTTGTTTTTCGCTCTCTGCTTCTGTGATGTATTAGTGCTGCCTTGCATTGTGGAAATGGTGACTTGAACACAGTACCTCAATGTATGTTTGTTTGTTGTTTTTTTTCTGTGCATTCAATACTCTTGGGACACATTGTATGTGCGTGTGGCTCTTGATTCTCTGTGTATATGTGATGTTGAAGAGCACTCTATACATGATATAGTGTACATTTCCAATATATTATGTGAATATAAGTGTTATGACCTGCTGTATAGGTTGAAGGACTCAGCATTTACTTCATTTGCAGCACTTTCTTCTTCCTACACTTAACATCAAGCTAAGTTTGGAGCTGCTCACTGCACACCTACTTCTGTGTCTGTCTCTCTCTTTCACACAACACACACACACACACAGTCCTACTTCTGAGGTCCATCTGCTACAGTGTTGAGATCTGCAGTAACAGCATGGGTGTGTCTCATCCATTTTGCACGGAGGTCCAGGGCCTGTTTGTTAATACCTATAACCAAATGTTGAATCTTTTTGCTTTAAATGACATTGCCAGCGTCCATAAAAGCATGCCTCCTGCACTGCTTTATTAAAAAAAAAAAAAAAAAAAAAAAAAGAAAATACCGAGTTGGAAGCTGTGTATCGCCTCTTGCTGAACAACAAATAATGGTAAAAAGGCTTGTTCCTGTAGCCTTCTTTGTAAAGCAGGTTCATATAAATCAAAGTCAAACAGTAAAAATGGGCCAAAATCTTTACAGAGGTCACCTATAAATTAATTTATTTTTCCTCCCCCTAAGTGTCAAGAACGGGACAGCTTGGCATGTCAGAGGTTTAATCTGGAACCGGTCCTCAGGTATTGACTGTGAACAGCCAGCACCCTTGTTCCCATAGTGACCGGACCTCTGTGTGCTGGCAGATAATCAATAACTGACCGTTCTCCTTACCCAGCCTTGTGCCTCAGAAATTTCATCACGATGATCGGCGAGATGCGATACTGCTGCAGTAGAGACACGCTCTGGGTTTTTTCTCCTCTGTCAGGGTTGGAAGCCTCGATGCTCCACGGATCTGCCCCAAAAAATCTAACTCATTCTTCTGCTGCTCACACTGTAGACCTACTGTCATCAGAGAAAACATCATGTCCAGATTGTGATTGAAATACAAACATAAAGCTTTTTTAGTTGAAAGGTGTTCTGTCTTTTTAACAGCATGCATCAAGGATTCACATGTAGCCATTTATTTATTTTCTTGACATATTTTAATAAAGCCTTTTGAGTGTAATAAATTGATGTAACCTCCAGTTGATCTAGGCAGGTTTAACACACTATTGATTTGGGCTTGGCTATGTAATTGCTTTGCTGTCTTTTCCCTATTTTTCTTCCTCCCAAACATTTCTCTGCTGTGCAGTAGATGGGAGCATTGCTGGCTGTTTGGCTCTTAGAGATCTTAGCAGTGTATCCGGTGGGATTAGAAAGACTTACGGTTGCTAATGGCAGCCTCGGTAACATTTCTATCAAGATCCTGTGCCACGGACAAAGCTGCTGTCTACCTGAGCTATAGGACTCTATTTATCACCGAATCATGAATCGATTCCTGCTGGACAGACAGCGAGTGGCTCGTAGCTACATACAAAATCACTGCCTTAAGCCACTGTTAGGAGTCCCAAAAAAATCACTTTCAATTCTATCACTAAAAAGATCTTCATTACGATCCAGAATCTCTTTATTTTCCAGGTTAACATGAATCCCTGTCATCAGTAGAACACTGTCAGTTATTTTTTTCTTTTTCTATTTCCCAAATAACCCACATAATCATGAATATATTCCCAACTAAAAGAATTTCTCGCGTATGTACGAGGAAGCAGTTGTATTTCCAGTTCAGAGCTCTGCCTTCATGCCTTCATTTTGATTAGTTTTTGAGTAAAACGCCATTTATAACAAGAGATAGCAAGAAATCCAGCTTGCTTGCCATGTTCCTGTTAATTGCTAAAACAAAGTAGAACATTATTTATTATTTATGAAATCTACTGAGTATCATATATAGCAGGAAAATGAATAAATGCATGAGTGCAGATTCTTTTGTGAAATAATAATGTCCCATTTTAACATTGTTTTCTCAAAGGAAGGTCTCCTTCTGTCGGGATGGATAGAATCCCAGTCACACTGCAGCTCACATCACTAATGTAATTTCCCAGAGCCCCAGAGACCAGCATTTACATTCTGTCTACATTGCAGTTAATGCTCTTTTCAACACATGTCAATACAGCTGGCACACAGCAAGCCACTGTTAATGCAAGTTTATGACCCAGCTCAGCTCACATTGGTTTTATATAGAGTTATACAAATGGTACATGAATCTATAGGGTTCTTTTGTTTTGCACGAAACTTAAATCTGAGTTGAGCTTCTAAAATGAAACTTATGTTTGTTGTCCTTGGTCATATTTTGCGGTAAGCTGAATCGACTCGTGTTTTAACTGCTGTTTAAATAAATCATGCAGTTTTAATGAATTACTTTGGGCTTTGTATGTAAATGATATATAATTGGTAATGTAATTGGCGATGGTGATAAAAGCATCCCTTATGTTATTTGGTTGTAGCAATAATGCATAAGTACGCTTAATTACTACCTTCATGAAGGCCTACGAAGCATCACAGTGGCAGACAATAAAGGATTTCAATTGACGCAAGACAAGAAAAAAAGTTCCTGAATATATTAAATATATTTTTGTCTCTGACAGTTAGTACTTAATGGATATTTTTTATTGTTGAATCCTTGTGTTATTCTTGTGAATTTTACTGTCAATATACTCTCTGATCTTGAAGAAAACGTATCGCATTTGTTCTTTTCCAGTCTCATCTCCTGTCACAACAACATGCTCCAGTCTACTGTCAGTGTTTCATTACTATCAAGTATTCCAGTGTGCTCTTTTGTTTTGACTTTTCTGTCTCTTCTTTCCAGGCACAGCACACACTCATCAGATGAGGCTGGATTTAATGACCCGAGCTTACTGGAAAACCTCCAAAGTAATCACGTAAGTAATGTCAGGGTTCCCCACCACCAGCCTGCAGTGACTGCTGCTGTTAAAGACAAAATTAAGAAGGATTTCACATCTAATTGTGTGGTTGCATAATGTTGTCTTACTTTTTTTTTTTTTTTAAAGTGGATTTTAATGATTTCTTGGATATTACATCTTTAGAATCACAAAGAGGCTCAAAATGTTTCATGGTACCCACTCTGTCAGTAGTAGTTATTGTTTCTGTTGAATCCAGTGTCTTTTTTACAGACATTTTGACGGGGTTTCTGCAAATTTTCAATTTCTATACTTTATAGAATCAAATTTCCAGACTTGTTGGTTGAGTTTTTATACCATATTTAACAACTCAGTACAACTAGAAGGTGTTTTTTTATACTTGGTATATTGTATGATGTGTAACATTCTAATTAAGCATATTATTACATCAGTACTTTGGAATAAATATGAGGAATCCAGTTCCATACTATGCTAGAGCTGAAAATTAAAAAAAAAAAAAAGTATGTTTCATACTTGTGCAAAAACACTGAATGGGCTTGTATATGAAACCATATTGTATGTGTTTTTATGATAACCTTAGTATTTATAAGTTTGTCATTTCCTGGAAAGCAATAAAAAAACTTTTAACTATGAGGAAATAAATGTTGTAACAAGGTTTCCGTAGGTGAAGCTCTGGAAGGATCATTACTGATGTTTTCTCTTTGGGTTAGGGAGAGACAAATTTTGCATGTTTGGTGTTTTCCAAATTTTTTATGTCCCTCCCCCATGACCACAAATTACTGACCCATAAAGAGTTGTGGGACAATCGGTGAGTCCTCAGTGGGTATTTATGGATCGTTGCTCAACAGATGGAGTTGACCAATCACAGCAGGCTGGGCTTCTCAGAAGGGGACTGTATCCTTGCAATCCTTTTATCAGGAAATAAATAAAAGTGCAAAGCAAATGGCTCTCATTGACCTGTTTTTAAGTGCTTTAATTTCCCATGTGTTTCTTCAAAAGCACTTGACAAGAGTAAGACGTGCCTATTGCTTTTTACACGGTGGAACTCATGCTCTCTATATCTTGCAAAACACTGCGCTGTATAATATATTCATAATGTAATATTATACACAGCAGGAGAATTATTAAAATAAACATCCTGTCTCAAAATTCAGAGTACTTCATATGAAGCAGAACTCAAGAAGGATTAGCAAAGGCCACCTGTTATAATGAAATGGGTGAAAACTGATTGATTGGCTGGTCGAGTCACTCAGCTGCAGAACAGCATGGGGGAGGCAGAGTGTCACATCTAATTACATACAGTAGCACAGCCAGGGAAAGTAGTAATCCCACTGTGATGTTTGGTTGGTTATGACAGCCAAATCTCTCCACACGTTAGGTTTGTCTCGGGTCTACTTTACTATCATATTGATAGTCCTTTTGTTTTGTGCTAATTATGGTGTACAACCAACCGCTGTTTAGAACCCACACTGTCTCTGCATCTCTTCTAATGATTTGGCCTATGATTAATTTAATGGTCTCTGTGCCTACATGTGGTCTGTTAATCTTCTTAATGTTGCACATTACTCGAGTGATACTTTTCCACTTAATGTTGATTGCTAGATGAATCACGTTGTAACATATGAGAACACTCATGATATGATATGATTGACTGATATGATGCAGTTATTACATAAAGGTTTAATATAAAGGTTATGTCATATTTATGAAATCTGCTAAAAGATTATCTTCAACCTTCAAAGCATCTGTTCAGAAACTATTAATAAACCACCAACAGTTCACTCCCACATATGAAACTATGATAGATGCTTAATCAAGTGATGCATTTCATTTAACACCTTATGTTCTCACAGTTCATACACTTTGTTCGTATGGCCATCAGGTTGCCTCTTACTTAAGCATTACTAATCCTTATCATTAACAGTTTTGCATTACTGCAGGCTATTTGTAGGAGTAGTGTTGATACAGTGTTGAAGGCAGTGGCAGGCTGCAGGAGAGGGGAATTAACAGTACTGACGAAAATAAACATCCCCTATGGTGCTTTCTTTTCATGTTCACTTGAGTCAGTGGACATGTTCTCTGCCTGCAGAGATCCAGCAGCCTCTGTGGGCGTTCCTTTGTTCACTCGCTCTCTGCTTCGTTCTGTCTTGACCCTTCAACTTTCTCCACACTGGACGTGTCCAAAGTGATGAGTGTCTATCACTGTTGCCATGACATAGATTACCCAGGAGTCTGCGGGGGTGAGAGCTGGCAGCACCGTATTAGCTGTCACATCTAATTGTGCTATAAGAGCAAACCTCTCAACGTGTCCTGCCCTCTGCGACCCGGTTATCACCATCCTGACTGTAGCACACACACATATTTGTAATTCTATACCAGTAAATGTCCGTATTGACACACTGTGTTCTCTAGCTTCCCCATATCTTAAGCCATAATCACAAACAAAATCACATCAATTAAAATTACCTGGAAACAACCTCAATTTTACTGAAATGTAGCTGCTGTCAAGGGCTTTAAAACCAACCAGTCCACACACACAGACATGTCCTTCAGAGGATACCTGTCAACCCAGAGCAGATTAGCATGCTGCTAGGAGGCAGAGGGGGCTCTCACAGCCACCTGGACTGTAATAGACTCTGTGTACTTTCATTTACACAAGGCCCTTTGATTTGTCCTCCCCTCTCCTGTTTATTCACTTGCTCCTTTGTTCTCTGTTAGAGATCCTCCGTCTGAGTTGCCATGGCCAACAGTAAAGCAAATTTAATAATCTGGTCTGTGTGTACTGTAAAAGACATGCTGGTGTTGCTAGTATTCCTAGTATGCTAAGACCATGATCTTTTAATACTTTGAATTGATATGTCTCCCATATTTATCAGTATATGAGATATTATTTCTCTGATGGCAGTGACTAATATTTATTGGTTGTTCTAAGCCGTTTTTGATCAAAAATGTTATGATTTCAAAACTTAAATATATGTAGTCTATTGCTGAAATATATATAAAGAAATTATAATGACAGTCAGGTACCTGCAGAAATAAAGCACCTGAAAGTAAACAGTTGGTGGCACTAATTCTTCACACAGGGGTCATTAAACAATAGCAGCGCCAGTCAAACCTCAAACTGTGTAAAACGATGGGGAAATGCAGATAAAATACAACATATCTGTTACTCACCATGCAGTCTTATGCAGGTGAATAGAGATGATTATCATAATTTGGCCAAATAATTAGGGTCAGCTCAATAAATAGCAATGAAACTATCACACTATAATGTTTGATTATATATTTGCTGTATATTCTCTTACTATTATATATGTAATGCTACTCCTTGCTTATAATGGCAGTGAACTAATAGTCTGAGCTCATACTAAACATCATCAGCCTGGTTACAGTTCATAAGGTTGCGTTGTAATTCAGACCGAGTGTAGCCCTGGAGGCTGCCGATATCTCTGCCTCAGCTGCGGTCACTGACTAAAGCTGGTGGTCCTGCAGGCTCAGACAGGAGTCTCAGCAGATGCCTGTCCGAATCTGGCCTTCGGCAAATTACTCATGAGTCTCCTCGTACTATATGCTGTTTTTTTTTTTTTTCCCTTTAACTGAATCATATTTATATTTCATGCACACACGTGAATAAATGTCTGTGGGCAGCTGATCCTTTTGGCCTGTTCCCAGAAGTGATTAGTGTGGCTGAACCTGCCTGGTGAACAATGAAGTCACGTGTTTCACATGAACATACCGTGTGCGTTTCCACCTAACTGAGCTGTCTATTGAGAACCGTAATGATATAGAGATTTATGAAAAAGTAAGTGTCAGTGAATCCTAATCTTTGTTCAAAACTCCTAGTGACAGCCAGACTCACGGAGCACGATCAGTGTTTGCACATCTCATTCCTCGCTCTCTCTCGGTGCCATCAATCTCGTGGTAGATTTCGTGCTTCTGTTTTGTTGTGACATGTTTTATCAAAGAACATTAAAAGTCACAGTGCCCTCTCCACTTCCTTTAGCCTACAGCTGCTGTCATCCTGGAGTTCATGACCATGATGGCCATCTGTCACACTGCAGTCCCCGAGCGTACTGATGGAAAAATCACCTATCAGGCAGCATCTCCAGGTAGAGCGCACCTTTCTTATTTCTTCTTTCTTGATTTTTGTGTTTATTACTAAGACCAGTAAATGTTTTTAGATATTAGATTAGTCTTTTATTGAAAATCAAAGAATCACAGGGGACTGGACTTCATTTCCAGTGATGTTCAGTGCATTTAAAGCGGAATATATGCACGTAAAAATAATTAATGACTACACAAATAACAAGCATGCAACTTTTGCAACATCTTGTAAGTGTGAGCAGCGCAAAAACTTAAATTCCAGCAAATTTAGTGTTCATAAACAGAACTTCAAGCATCAGTGAATCACCTCATATCAAATCATAATTATGGAACTTGTGTAGTACAGATGCAAGATGATGGATAAATCAAAACCAGTGTGTGTCACATGTTAACGTTGTAGAGGCCGTCCTTGTGAGGTCATACAGATGAAAGAAGTCATCGGAATTTCCCCTGAGATTTATACGTTTCACATTGTTTTTCCACACAAATTCTGGGAAGTAACAGACTAGACCCACATATGTAATGTTTATACTACCTCCTCCAGGCAAAGGACAAATTCTGCAGTTTTATTCATCATAATAGTCATTGTTTGTGCTGCTGTAACTATTCACCAGTAAGAAACAGGCAAGTAAATGATGTGTAGAAAAGAAAGGGAGTTGGAGCGCATTCATCATTTCAGAGTCTTATTATGGTACAAACAGCAAATGGTCAACATGACTCAACTAGTCTGGTGATCTGACTCTTAATCTCAGTAGAAACATATTGAGTACAAAACAACACACATACAAAATCAGCATCAAATTCAACACTAAACAGAGCATGTATGTACATTTCTGTGCTACAGCTGCTTTTGGGGGGGGGGGGGGGTGTTAGGTTGAGAAGTGGAAGTGCAGGTCTGAAATAATTAATGCCACAGCTCTGGTTTCATTTTCTGTAGCTCAATAAAGCGGTGTCCTTAATATTCCTCTTTTTTGTGGTAGTTAATTTCCCATCGAATGACCTCTGTGTCTTAACAAATGGAACTCATCACTGCTGCCTCCCTGCACCCATATTTCATAAAGACACTGAGTGCAGCAGAGACCCAAGGATCATATTAGAAAATGAAATATCCTGTTTACAGTATGCATGGTGTGTGTCACTTTGATTCTTCGAGCCTCGCTCTGATCCCTCGGCCTCTCGCATGCACAGTTGAATGTGATAGATGGAGACACCTGTCAGTCGAGGAAACATGCCCGACAACATTGTGGTTCTCAGCCTTGACCATCACCAGAGGAGATGAGCTAGGGAGTGCAGCTGTTTTTTTTCCACCGTGTGTTTATTTTAATTGCAAGAAAACCTGCCGCTCAAAGCATTTTAACATCAGCTGTACGACTTGGCAAAGCAGCATTTTGCCCAGTTTTTAGAACATAAAGATCCACATAATGAAATTTGATGTAAGTGTGCTGGAAGATACAATTCATAGATCAAAAGTAAATGCATATTTATCACAAGACTGAATTTGTTTTAATTGACGTAACAGAGAGGAAGCAAACTCCTTTTATTGTAGAAACTGCCACGTTACTGAGTTTATATTGATGAGGCCAAAAAAATAAAAGGGGGTCTTTATACCTGATTGCCTCAAACAATCATGGCCTTGTGGAGCTATGGGCTTCGATGCAGTGTGGGGGAACAGTTGCAAATAGAAAGCTAGTTAAGTGAACTGTAACAAAACAGGCAGAGAGCCTTTTCTCGCCCTGCAGCATCCTCATGCAAGCTGTAGCATAAACTACCTGGTCCACAGCTTTCAGTGGCTGCCCTCATTGTAAAAATCTGTCCAGATGAACTAGTTTTGTGTACTATATATATATATATATATATATATATGAGTGTTTTTTTTTTTTTAATTTTTATCACAAACGTCTGGTTGAAATTCATTGACACAACATTGTATGCTCATGAGTGAAATGTGTTGTCCATTTAATCCCCAGATGAAGGAGCTCTGGTGAGAGCAGCACGGAACCTGGGATTCGTGTTTTCAGGTCGAACTCCGGACAGTGTTATAGTGGAAATGGTAATGTGACAAAATAATTATGATTAAAAAGATGATTTAGAAAGTATAAACTGTCTTTGAGTTGTGACATGAGTCACAGTCACTACAGCATGACTTTTGAGCTCTGTAGTTGGAAAAAACTGGTAGTTTTGGATTAAATGTTATTGTACAGTATAACAGAAGGCTGTAACTTTAGTAACTAATCTTGACATTGTAGCATGTAGCATCGCAAAAACAGACCTTGAGAGAAAAATTAATACAAATAAACTGCCAAAGAGAAACCAATCTTTTCTATTTACACGGTCCAGTAATGGAAAATGGCTCCCAGTGTAGTTCCTGTGCTGATGCAGTGTGTCCTCTTCAACGCTTAGGTCACACATCCTGCTCTTCTCTTAATTGGCTAACCTGGTGATTGCACTCGAAAAAAAACAGAGGCAGAAAGGCCAGAGCTATCTTCATGTTTTTTTTTCCTCTCAGAGAACACCTTGTCTCCAACATGTTTGTCCAATTTTGTAACCTTTATTAGGCCTTTGAAAGCTCTCAGCGTCTCTAATCGTTCTGTCTTGTACCTCGCGGTCTCTACAATTAAGGATGTTAATTGAATTTTACCTTGTTATTCTCTTGCCATCAGCTCAGTGCAGGCAAGTGATGAATACATTTAAGGCGCAATTAGGCCTGATTGGTGAAGGGTTGCAGGGTTGGCTTGTTCTACTTAAGATTAGTTGTCTCTGTTTTTTATGTGTTGACTCATGTATCGTCTTTGGTTTTAGGCTGGAACAGAAGAGAGGTATGAGCTGCTTCATGTCCTGGAGTTTACGAGGTAAGATTTTGGACTAAACTGTCCTATACATTTGTGTTTGTTAGTGTGGTATTTTGGTGCAGTGTGTAACTAGTCATCGTACTTAAATTATAGAAGCAACGTAAATAAGAAAAATTTATTCATACAGCAACTTTCACACACAATGGTCACAAAGTCCTTAAAAAATAAAACTAGAGCAGCTTTGAATAAATCATGAAATAATAGAATCATAATAAAAACAGGTAAATACATAGGAAAAATACAGAGAGAAACAGAGTAAAGCATATGAATATATAATTATAACCAGTTGCAGTTATTAAAAAAAAATATGTTATTTAATCAAGTTACTAATCGAAGTATCAGTAGTTACAAAAGGGTTCCCAGTTTATTTTGGACAAATTATTTATGCATAGAACATGACAGCTGACCCCAATAAGGTGGTCTGTCACATTGTTAAACAAGTACGTTTTACAGCATTTTGTTCTGATTAAAAAATACATCAAACATCTGTATTCAGAGAGTTGGGTTAAATTAATATTTTTGACATTTTCGCTTTTACTGCTAAGTGTACGTGTAGTCAGGTGATGTAGTAATTAATGTTATTATTACTCTTACAAAGAAGGTAGTGCCTTTGAGCAGTGGAATTACCTGGATGTCCAGGGTATACACTGCCTTCACCTAATGGTTAAAAGTGTTTCAGAAATTGAATGAATGAATGAATAAGTTAAACATGCTACAAAAGTCATCAAATACCTTAAATATACATCACTTTGACATAATAAAAATAGTTTGATTACATTTTAGCAGGGTAACTAGTAATCTCTTTCAAAAGTAGCCTTATAAACTATTCTCATGATAAAATATTTACAATATTAATGGTATCACAATGCAATTATATTCACTTATATTGCAAGAAAATTGTCTGAAACTTAATGATATCTCTGTAACTGAAGAAGAAAAAGTGTCCCCAAAATGACCAGAAGCAGAATGTGGTATTTATTCACTGCATTGTAGCGTCACTCTGACAGGATTTAACAACTCAGATGAAACGATGTATAAATAACAGCCCGCTGTTGCTTTAACACTCAAAATGAAACATTCATGTCTTCACACACCATCACTCAAACATAGTTATGAAGGTATGAACCTCATAAGAATCAGAGTTCATCATCTTCCTTCAACTCTTATAAGACCAAGGTGAGATCTCTTCTCACACTACATATGCTCAAACCATTTACGGGAATTTTCTGTTGCAAATGTAACACATTTAATGTGGTTTATCACTTGATTCCTCTCCTTATCCCACATACTCTCTGCTTCACTCTATGTTGCCTTTCTTTTCACAGCACAAGGAAGCGAATGTCAGTCATCATGCGCACGCCATCTGGGAAGATTCGCCTCTACTGCAAAGGAGCCGTGAGTGTCTGTCTCTCTCCATGGCAACACATGACAGGCCATTGCCTTCATTACCGCACACAGTGATGAATGCTCTCTGACCCTTATTGCTTCGCTTTCTTATCAGGAAATTTTTACCGTGGACCAGTATCAACACATTTTACAAACTTACAAAGTCACAGTTGATTAGTGAGCTTTAGCAAACGACCACAGTAGGTTTGATTAACAGGTGAATCAGTATGAGCAAGTGCTATAGAATAAAATCTAAAGTGTATGAAATCTTGTTGGTGTAAAGGCAATAATCATACTTTTACATTAGACAAGTAGTTAATTTACAGAATAATAATCGAATGTGTAAAATCAATAATTATAACATGTTAGCAGAATTCTCTTAAATGTTTGATTATAATATGAGGCTAATATCTGAAACAGTGTGATTGACTTTTATTATTAAAAACATTGTTTCTCTCCTGCAGTGTTTTTATTGCTGAATGCAGATACAATTGTTCATTCCCCTCTGAGTGCATTTTATATCACTGCAAATACCCTGAGGGTTATCCGGTAAATCTGAATGTTAAATCTTACAACTGTGCAGCTCATAAAGGATAGCTCCAGCCTCATCCACATCCTTTTAAAGCGGTCACCCATGTCCAGGAGCTTCCTCCGTGTTCCTCCCAGGTGCCCGTAACCATTGCCTGTTTGTTTCTCTTTAGGACACTGTGATTTATGACCGTCTGGCAGACAGTTCTCGGTACAAGGAGATTACATTGAAGCACCTGGAACAGTTCGCAACTGAGGGTGAGTGTGCAAACACAGCCCCCTGCCTACCAAAACTAAAACATCTTACAGGATGCTTCAGACATCTCCACTTCTCAGATTTGTTTCCTCTCATAGTCACTTTTTAACCAGGAAACACATGTGTTTTTTTTTTCTCCCCATAACCTTTACGTCATTATGTGATGCAGGGTTAATCTTATTATTTGTATGCAGAAGGAGTTTTAACCTAAGGCAGTGGACCTGAAAGAAACTGCATCACAGACTCTTCTTTTTGTTCTGTGTTCATACTGCCCCCTTGTGAGACACTAGCAAAGTGATGTCATTTGGAATAGTTGATGGAGGCTAAATATAGCAGGGACAGATTGTGAAGATCTTCAGTCAGTAATTTGAAAAAAGAGCCTAGATGAAAGAGCATTGTTTAGCTTTTCCGAGCAACAAAAATGCTAACAATTATGTACTGTATTGTATGTTTATAAAATATTATTTTTATTACACGCAGAGTCTTTTGAGTAGATTCATCCCTAGACTGAAAACAATAACTAATAAAATTCCCAAATAAGATGAGTTTATTATCTACACCCAGTGCAAAAATGTCAGAATTCATATTTTATCTTCTGTTGATACTTAACATAAAGGCACTGCTGACATGGGTTGAATTTCCTGCATTTTAATAGGTTTTTTCCACTGTTTTTGATACAGACTGAAAATAAGAGGAAGTAGCTTAAAAGGATAAATTTTATTGGTTTAAAGGGATTGCAGAACTTATAAAATGGTTTTATGTTGTTGTTTTTATCTTCTATTTACTTAGGAAATTTCTTTAACTCGTCACATTGTAATAGACAAAATATATAAAATCAATCATAACAATA
Source organism: Maxillicosta whitleyi (assembly GCA_029822895.1). NCBI lineage: Eukaryota > Metazoa > Chordata > Actinopteri > Perciformes > Neosebastidae > Maxillicosta > Maxillicosta whitleyi. Next base: position 8,067,838 of record JAPSES010000002.1, read on the forward strand.
GCATCAAATATAACAGTTTAAACAAGAGAAGGTTTGAGACAAAAATCCGAATCAGGTTTAGCCATTATTCTCTTCAGATACAGTGGTTTTTATTTTTTTATTGGAGTTCTATCATAGAATATACTAATTCCATACACATCAACTTATACATAGTTGTGACTTAATTTCTAGAATTTGTGCCAAATTTTGCCTCCAAACACCCAGCTCGTATAATAAATGCTAATGATGAATACCAGTCACAAATAAACACAGAGCTTTAGATATTACACCTTTATGAGTTCTGTTAATTTGGTAGTATTTTTTTCTACCACTACGACACCACGTTGTTCTTTTGACTGGCTAAATGAAGTCACTAGATCTGTGTTTTCAAATAGAAAATGATCACAAATGGCTTTTAACAGAGTTGTCATTGTGATACAGGGCTGCGCACTCTATGCTTTGCGGTGGCAGACATCAGTGAGTCATCCTATCAGCAGTGGCAGGAGGTCCACCACAGGGCCTGCACCTCCCTGCAGAACAGAGCCCTGAAGCTGGAGGAGAGCTATGAACTGATTGAGAAGGTTTGTGAACAGAATAACAATGAAATATTACATTTGCACAATGATGCTTAAAATACTTTCTTTTTTTTTTGGTGTAAATGTCTTATTTTGCCTGCTATTCTTTCGTCACATACTGAATATCACTGACTTTGACAGGTGACAGTATGCTCTTCATTAGAACCTTCGCTTTATGCAAAACAGACGGTACATCTGAAAACCCTCTGACCACCTGCAGAAGAAAACTGAGAGTGTCCCGTATAAGTAGTTGAACTACTTTTATTGCACCTGGAAATCTAAAAGCCTCTGAAAAATGATGTGTTTATGTTAGCAAAAGATTCAAGGTTTAACCACCAGGTAGATTTAGTTTTCTGTGAGGTGGGTCTGTGTGGAAACGGTAGTCAAACACAGGAAGCCACAGTCGTAAATCACCCACTTGGCATGTTCTTCATGGCAGCTCTTGGCTGCCCAAAACAAATGGAGGCAATCAATCATGACGTACACTTTCAGAGGGCAAAATTCAATGTTCATTGCTTAATGGGCAAAATGTTGCTGCCAGGGTTTAGGGTTCATTGGTTTTTGGACTCGCCCATCATCCACACCTACAGATGCTAACGCTCAGGCCACATGGTGGTGCAGTAGAGCTGCAGTGAAATTTCACAGCACTAAATATATGACAGTGTGAAATCAGTCAGAAGAATAACATCATATTTCCAAAAAATTGCAACATATTGAGTGATTTTTGCAGACTGGTGAAAGAAAATTGTACATTATTGTCATCTGCAAATTGTTATACTAATCTGATAGGAGGTTCTTTACCCTTTTTGTTTTTGAGTCACTTTTGAGCATTTCTTCATTGCCACTTAATACAGGTGATCTATTCATGTTAATTTTATTTGAATTTGGTTTGGGAAGACGGCAAATTCTGTGATGGCTGATTCATATTTTAAAGTGACTGTTTTTCTGTTCTGCAGTCTTTATTTTCTTGAGCCCTTGAACTTATGCTCAGCTGTCTTATAAAAACTATATGTAGTACTCCCAGGAGACCATCAGAAGATCAGCATTAAATGAAAAATGAAGAAGTGCCTGTGTTGTGGTGAACTGCACTTTCTAAAAATACATCTGCTACCGTTTCACAATGGGAAAGGAGCAGGAAAATATGGACTCTTCACATTAGCAGGTGAATTTAGAGGCGTAGTAGACCCTTTGAAATGCAAAACAAAAACTCAAATTAATGTTGGTAACCCACCAACACTAGACACAAATTACAAGCTTTTCACTGGTATAAATATCCCACCCTGGCTTGGGGCTGAAAACTTGATCCAAGTGGCTCTTTAGCCATAATCCTCAAAGAGTGCCTCAAAAACAACCACAGGAACAATAGAACAATTCACATAAAAAAAAGAAAATGAGAAGTTATCAGATGTAGCCTTGTTCTTCCTCAGGCACAATTTTCTATGATGTGTGGTTCCGAATAATTAGAAAGGACGGAGCTACAGACGTACAGACAGCAGAGCTCAGGTCACAGCTTAACAAGCTTCCCCTGCCTTTCCTCTGGTGCTGGCTCTCGTCTCCTTTCTACCCCTGGGCCTTGTCAAATGCTGAGCTCTGTGATGGGCCCATATGAGGCCGCAAACCAGCCCCAAAGAACCACCATGTTTCCTGGGAAAAACACCAGCAGTATTTTGTGGGTGTACTTGTGTGGGAGATATGCACAAAAACAGAGGCACAGTTACTGATCCAAAACCCCTTAAGGCTATGTTGGATTTTCTGGGTGATAAACAAGAGCAGCTGATGAGGGGAAAAACACGACCGAGTGAGTGACACAATCCTGGCGCACATGTTTCTGTGACACATGACGTTTTAAAGGCCTTCCTCTGTTTTGATCGCCACTTACTGAATTCTTGCCGACTTTTTTTTTTTTTTTTCTGCTTTATGTTAATTTCTGGTGCAGAACTTGCAGCTCCTGGGAGCCACAGCGATTGAGGATAAGCTCCAAGATAAAGTACCTGAGACCATAGAGACCCTGATGAAAGCTGACATCAAAATCTGGATCCTGACTGGAGACAAACAGGAAACAGCCATCAATATTGGTGAGACTTGTGTGCATGAGGCTCAAACACGGGTCTTCTACATTAATTTAATTTTCCATACATATTTCCCATCGCATATTGTTTAAACAAAACAGCTGTCATATAGCCGTTTAGTAATGCAGCTGGGCTTGTCTTTGGAGTGTACCCACAAATTCTATTAAAATATATTTCATGACATTGCCTCTCTAGTGCACTTGGCCATAAACCAAAATGTCCACACAAAGTTTGATCTGCTATGAGATTACGTGTACGACAGCCTGAAACAGGTACTCCAGTCAGGGCTGTAGTCATTCTTCATCCAATAAGACAAACTACTGACATGTAAAATGTTACTCTGTCACACACATGTACCAAAAGCATCTGTTGCAGAATGCAAAATGATGTATGAGCACAGTGCACTGACATGAAATAAATAACATGCATATGTACACAAGCAGGCACCTCTCACATATATGGCTCCCCTTGAGATTAAAAACCTTACAGATGTTATCATAAATGTGAATTACTAACACTGGAGAACTGGATCCGTATATATTCCTCTTCCTAAAATGGAGTCTGTTAGAGCTTAGATGTGGCCAATTACTACAAATATATTAACCTTGAATACACTCGACATATTAACACAAAGTTTAGAAAAATATATATTAAAAGTACCTCCGTTTGTGGCTACCTACCACTGTGGCCTGACTGAATCAGGCCTTTGTGCCCGCTGTGCCCAGATGTGAGGGTGCTCTGCAGAAGCACATGCTCACTAGAAGTATTTTTACAGGTCTGCCTTTTGACTGAGTTGCTCTGTGAAACCTCCTCTCAATATTGACTTTGTTTTTTTACTATTTTCCTCATTGAAAAATGATCCCTATAACCACGAGTTGCCTCACTGGAGTGGTGAACGTAGCCTGTCACGTTTTGGTGTTTCTGTGTTTTGAGTTGGCCTGACTTTTGGCACAGTATTAACATTTGTAGTACTGAAACAAACCAGGTCAGTTGGATTTGACTGACACACCAGAAACCGTGAAGACTGCCATTGTTTTATTTCGCTACTTGTTTTGAACCATCATTACATAATATACAGTAAATATTCTGACAGCATGTGTCTGTCTGTCTAAGGCAGGAGTAATGTTTGCTCTGGGACACTCTGCCAGAGCTGTGAGTTGTTGGTTGAAGGGAGTTATACACATGTAATGCTCAAGCCAAGTAAGAGGCAGAATTCCATGAAAGGAAAGTGCCTGCTGTTCAGCTTTTTGGGAAATTCTACTGCACTATGAAGTGATCACAGATGAGAAGGCAAGTGTATAAAGGAGCTCAGTTAAGCTTGGTTAAAGAGGAGATCCTTCCCCTAAAGACAGATTTTCATATTTAAAGGCTTATGATATGTATATATATTTCACTTGTGGTGTTATATTTTATGATGTTTCCATCAGACATGTTCAACAGTTGTGAAATTTGTAGAAATCCGCCCATTTAATGTAACCCTGTTTGATGTCTCAGTGGAATCTTCTCACCTTTACAGGGAAACAACTGTAGTAATGCACACACATAATAATGCAGTAATACCAGTAATGCAGTGTTTCAGCCACTCTACATGACTTTTACTCACATTCCATTTTGAAACACAGTAAACTAGAACCAGTCATTTATGCAAGCTACCAAGTTTATATTTACAATACAGACTTATATATGTAAACATAAAAGTCAGTCGAATCTAATGTTATGTTAGTTCAAACTCCTCATTAGAATGAAATGTCAAAAGGTGAATATGCATGACATTGTATGATACGTACATGTATGTGAACGAAACTTTAAAGTAGCAATCTCTAAGATTTAAATTCTGCTGTCATTGGCGGCCCCTAGTGAGAATAAGTGGTAATTGCGTTTTTTTTTTGTTTGTTTGTTTGTTTTTTTTAATACACTTCAAATAGTTCAGAACAAGCATACATGTGATCTCACCCTGCATTAACAGTCAGCTGACCATATGGCCACGCCCTCATACTGATTACAGTCGTTCCCATTGATTTAGATTTTATCTGTGCTGGTGTGTCCTCTCTGTCAGCATTAAATGTTCAGTTAGTCCACTTCAGGTTCAGCATTTCTATTTTTTTCATGTATGAAGCAGGATTTTGCACAGAATTATTACACATGTGGTGAAGGATCATAATGATGTTAAATCGTCATCATGATCAATACCTCATCTGATAAACTAACAGTAGTCCTACCACAGTCTGTCTGTAGAAAGTACAGGACAGTGGGGTTCTCTCAAACCCAGTAACACCCTACATAGGACAGAGTTGATGTTACGTTCAGGATTAGTTTCTGTTGTTTATGAATATGTTTTGTAGTAACAACATCATAGAATAACACAAACTCTGTTGGTACAGTTTGATAAAGGTTGTATTAAAGGAAATGTAAAGTTCCTTGCTGTTGTTCATACAGTGAAATTCAACCTCTTCATTTCCCCCAATCCTAGTGTACACACAAAGAGCTGTGGGCTGCCACTGAAGACCCCCAGGGACCCACTCCAAACCTGTGCCAATATCTTGGTCAAGGGTACTGACAGGAGAATTAACATAGCATACCTCATTTGAATATTGTGAATGACTTAACTGACATCTGCTTAAATGAAAATCTTTGAGATTATATTTTTAACTTTGTCTGAAAATATAATTTCTGAATTACATCATACAGATTTTCTACAAAACTGGCAGCGAAAGCAACAGCTGTCCTCATCCCATGCTTCTTTGGGTCATCAATCGGCACATTTTTGTTACTTTGATTTTAACCCATAGCAGACATTCTGACTGATGTATAAATCACTGATCTGCCGAGGCAAATATTAGTAGGTAGGTGTCCACATCCCATCTACTGATTTCACATCCCCATCTCTTTTGCCTCCACAAGCCCCAGTGACACTTTATCATGTCCGTTTTCTCTGCCTTCTTTGGTTAAAATGAGCAGCGTAAACTGTTGCAGCATCTCAGATAACTGTGACATTAGTGTCGCTGTTGGACATTCCTCAAATCCTATGGGAGCGGTGTTTAGTTCCGCCTGAGATAGAGAAAGGCCAGGAATGTAACTTTCTCTGCTGAAATAAAAAAAAAAGGGCAGTTTGGCTGCAGTCAAATGAGCTTAAGGTAAACACATTAAGCGGAAGGGCTGTGGCAGGAATTGACAAGGGGGAAGGGAGGAGAGACAGTGTTGAGATGGAGAGACATTTTCCACACATTTGCAAATTTTTCAGCGTTTGCACCTTTGCACTTAAGAAAACAATCTACCAGTTCCAGACCTCAACCTGTTTGGTTGACTCCAGCTCTGGAGGTGAAATCTACTCATTTCCTCATGCAAGGCCCCCTTATGTGTGTACTGTGTGTGCTCAATTGTGTTTGGACTGTGTCTGCATGTTTTGTGCATAGATCCAGCTCACTCAGAAAATACCACCCATGTATTCACAAGACATGGGCTTTGTGGTAACCCCCTTAAAGAAACGAAAATCTCTTTCCAGACAGAAGCAAAGTGTTGAATCCCACAAATATTCATGTGGTTATGCCACAGATGGCTGCCTTTTCATACAACTGTGGTATTACACTGAAGGCTTCAGTTTTAGTTTGTGAAATATTTCTGTTTTTTCCCAATGGGAGGCTCTGTCTACCACCTTGCTTATGACCCTAAGCATCTGTCCTAGCCAAGAGCAGAGGGGAACGCTCCCCAGAGAGCAATGTTGGGTAACTCAGAGTTGTAACTGCCTATTAAAACAGGAAACTGACAAACCCTTGTAAACCAAACTCATTAGTCATGTCCCAGAGACACTGTCTCCAAGCTGTAAGTTTTTAATTGGTATCCTTTAAAATGTGGTATTGCTCTACTTGAAATATGTCCTTTGAGGATTTTATTTTTGTTTTGTTTTTTAATGTTTGTTTATTTGTATTTGAACAGTGTTTGTGCATGTGTGACTAGAGTCTGGGCAGATAAACTACCACTGAGCTGAAGGACATTTTAATAAAGCAAATGCACAAAGACAAGATTAACAAGAACAATAAAAGAAAATGACAAAGTGTATTAGTAGAAGAGTTATAAAATCTGTTAAAATAATTCAATAAAATAAATGCTGATTATAAAAACCATCCTCATCAGAAACCAGGCTGAATTAGTGTGTTTATGTTCATGTTTAAAGAGTTCATTTTACAATTTTCTCTAATCATTGAATCTTCTGTTTTTCTTTTTCACTGTAGGACATTCCTGCAAACTACTGACCAAGAACATGGGCATGCTTGTGATCAATGAAGACACACTTGATGTAAGTATTCTGTGACTTTTCATATCTCAAAGTCCACGACTCTGGATTTTTTGCTTTAAATAACAGGATTTGTAACTTGTACATTAAAAATGAGTTGCAGCATGATGATTTCCTCATATATTTATTAACAGGAAACCAAATGTAAAAGACAAATGTCATTATAGTGTGGGTTTTGGTGGAATTTTTATAGAACTTTGACTGTGAATAAATTCTTCAAATACTTTTTTATGACCTTGAGGGAATAATACCATACTTTGACCTAATCTTTTTGTCTTTTGTTTAAAAAAAACCCCACAAAATCCAACAACCTACAACTGAGGGGATGAGGCCACAGGAAGCCTTTAGCCTACACAGCCACTACACATCCGCAAATCGCCCTTAAAATATTTAAGACACCCAACAGAGAGGTCTGTTGACCCCCCAGCAGGAGAGTCTTGTCTGTTGTTTCTGAGAATGAAAAGGACAAGTCTCTGTACTTCCAGCAGGAGTGAGCTCAGTCAGCACCAAATCACAGATGGAGAAGAAACCTAACTGTTGATTTTGTTAGACATGAAGCAGAGAACAGTGAGAAGAAGTGGACAGAGGACGGGAAGCAGCAGGGGAGCGGTTGGGTGGGCGTTCGGGGGTGATGACGGACAGCCTTCACTCTGTCAGCTGGTCATTTAGCGTGATAAATGGAGGTGAGGTAAGAGCTTGGGGTCGGTGCATTCATAAGGCGTACGGGCCGGCTCTTTGAAATGTCAGCTCCCATTCTCCTGTGGTTGAGCAGATGCTTACATAAGGCAGTTTGTTAAAACGCAAATGTAGGAAACTCTCCACCAAGACTGAGAAGAGGCACAATGAACAGAGGGCCAGGTAATTTTGTGCGCACTCGTGCTGCAAAAGAGAGTAATTGGAGCATGTCTCCCCTCTTTGCTTTGTTTAGAAATAGTTATCAAAGGAAGGATAAAGTTTTAGTCTGCTCACAAGCTCCAAGACATCCTCTGTACTAAATCTTACTCGAACTGATCGTTCCCATTAGAATATGGTCTCAGAGGTAGGATTAGGGGAAGAGCAGGCAGTGAGAGCTAACGGCGCTTATTACCTCCGCCAAGGAGGTTATGTGTTTGCCGGCGTTTGTTTGTCTGTCTGTCTGTTTGTCTGTTAGCAACATAACTCAAAAAGTTATGGACGGATTTTAGTGAAATTT
>JAPSES010000002.1:8084216-8132053 GCA_029822895.1 Maxillicosta whitleyi
CAATACATGGAAATAATTGGCGTAAATACAGTTTGTCATCTTTTCATGGTCATCAGATATGACCCATTTGGACGTTCAGAGGCTCTGTTGTGAACATGAAAACACTATCATTTTCTATGACATTGATCCAGCAGTAAAACCCATGGAGTTGGATCGATAATGCTCAGTTTATGTTCAGTTAATGACATATTTTACTGAAAAAGTCACTTTTTCTACAGGTTTTGATATAATAACCAAGTTTAATCTGAGCTTTTATGAACATCTACATGATCAATGAATTACATTTAGGAGAATACATGATTTTCATTGAAAAAACACAAAATACTGAGAGTAATATTCTAAATAAATGGTGATAAATGACTTAAAACAGGTTAAATATAGAGGGAAAAAAAATATTTTGGAACTGCCACAAAAATCACTCAAAAGTCCTTATGGGTTAATGCAATACTGTTTTAATTTACTCAACTCTGTACTACCAATAACCCAACTTTTATTGTTTCATTTATTGCTTTAATGCTTGTCTTTACTTAATTTACTTAATTTTCAAGGATTGCACTGATCAGATAAAGCATGTTTAATAATTCCATTGACCTACTCACACACTGACAAAAATAACATTCTATTCTTATTTTAACACTAATAACCTCACAGCCTGACTTGCTCCTGTTTGTAGTAAGAAAGGAGCCAGACGTTCTGCACATGTTCTGGAGTACTGGACCTGTATAACGTCTAGCAATAAGCGGATTTAGTTAGCATAAACAGTCAGTGGCGTTAAATAATGTAAAAGGATCCCATACGCTAGACCTCCGAAATATATATGGTAAAATAAGTCTGTTTTTGTAGTGTTGAATTTCTCTTTTGTTTCTCATTGGCATTAACTTTGTAAAACTATCAACCTAAAGAAAGACTGCAACACTAAAGAACTACCGTGTTTCACTGTTAACACACACCTTGAACCTTGCCAGCGTGTTTTCTTGGCTGCTTCATGCAAAGACGACCTCTATTAGTCCTAAAAAAAAAAAAAAAATTCAATATTATGTTCAATTTCTACCTAAAATCCTGATTCCGCAAACTGTCACTCCTGCCATTGTCTTCTCAAGTGTAACATGTGTCAGTGATACCTTGTCGCATTGTTGTAGATGACAATAGATCACATGTCTGTTAGGGCTTTAGCTTATACAGTAGAGTAGTAACACCTGTAAAACAAGCATCGGCTGACACCCAACTCTCACCATAACTATACAAAAACAGATCCAGGCTAAAGGCTTAAGCATTTAAACACATACTTATGTCCCGGTAACCAGTGTTTCCGAAACTCTCCATCGATATTTGATACATATAAGCAACAAAAGCTTTAGAGTTCCTGTACTGCAGCTTTTTTTTTTTGTTTTTTTTTTTTTTTGAACATTGCTCTCTGCTGAGTACATCATCTTTCTGTTATAGCCACAGGGTTTAAAAGTATGGGAAACCAATATTTGACTAAAACACAGTACTCTCTCTGTGCTTGAGTATGCAGTTTCTATACAAGAGACTTGGGTTCGTCTTAAGTGCCCCCTTTAATCCACATGACATGTATAAGTGTAGGTTTTTCAAAGACAGGTGGCCTCTTATAATCCATTTAGGTTGTGTCTCAGCATCAAATTAAATTATACCCCCGGACTTTCAGTGGTGATTTCTGTGCATTTGTGTGATGGTACATTAACTGTAATTTGCTGAATGCAAACTGAAATCAATCCTGGGAAGTTGTGTAACTTGTTTTTCTTTTCTTGTACTAATTACATAATTTATAACAATGTTCCAGCTATCAGATACACTCTTTGCTGTTGGACATTTTTCAGCAGTTTGTTTTTACATTTTACCACTTCAAGCCCGTGCACACTTATCCATTCAGCTTCTGCTTATCTGCTGAAGGTAGTGGGGAAAGAAGAGACTTGGGGTTGAGGCGCCTCTGCTGTCCGTCTGTCAGCAGCTCAGCTCTGTGTGAACTGATGTTTGATCCGACATTTTAAGTTTCAGACAAACAGGGGGCTGCCACCGTGCATTACTGGTCACTAGGGAATACGCTGGTACAACTGAAAACACACAGGCCTTCACCTGAAACAAAATGTATTGGACTCAGAAACTTGTTGGCTGTCCCAGTTTTAGAGAAGTCTTTAAAATTGAGTTTTAGTCATTTTGCAGCAAAGTAAGATGAAACACCTGCGTCAGAGTTCTGCTCCAATGTAATCACACTTATCAGCACAAATTGCACTAAATTGTAAGTTCACCATGGGGCCTCAATAGAGGGACGATTATAAAGCAATTTAACAATTATACTGAGCCCCTTGAGACCAATATTCGTATGTAAAGTCCTCCATTTTCAGAAACTCAGACCTATGTCTTATTATCTTTGATCTGAAATATCTGTTTTCTGGTCACACCGCCTCATTTGGTGTTGTGCTTGGGAATAATAAAAGACTGACGCTTTCTTTAATCCAAAAGTTGCTGGAGTTGCTCCAGTGTTTCAACATTTCGCTGATCTCTGTGCTGAACCGTTGGACAGTGATGAACCTTTAGACAGTGGACTTGGTATTCATTTATCTTCATGTTTTCCTCCTCTTACTTCCCTCCCACACAGTTCAAATACTTGAAGAATCTGTTGCTTGTCCATGGAGCCTGGAACTACAACCGTGTAGCCAAGTGTATCCTGTACTGCTTCTACAAGAATATCGTCCTCTACATTATTGAGGTAAGTTCATGTTCTGGTTCAGTGAACTACCATGCATGCTAGACTTTGTTTTTTTTTTTCTTTTTACATGACACGGTGAGGAAAAGATTCCTTGTCAGGGTTTCCATGTTTATATTTCTGTTGACTGGCTCTCCACATTACCTGCCAGTTTGTGAAACTTCAGCATGAATGGTCCGAGTTCACCACTTTGACATGGCTGGACAGAATATACACAAACAAACACACACTCAGTAATGAAGGGAAAACTATATCTAATTAACTGGACGTCTACCTTTTTAAAAGGGTTGTTCCAGTTATTGGAGCCATAAAGTTTAAATGCGGTTATCTAATGTTACAAATTAGGAAGTGAAGAATGGTAACTTTGTTTTTGTGATGTAGAATTACGAGCTGTTTTACAACACATTACACACAGTTTGTACTGGGGTCATAGGAAATACAGTTAGAATATGTGAATGAAGTAGGTGATGCACTTTCTAAACACAAGTTAAGTAAAAGTTGAAGTATAACAGGTCTTCTGTAGAATGCATTAATGTATAGAGAGTAGGAAAGGAATGGTGCCTAATGTGTCCAGTCCAAACTCTCTGTGGATATTAATACGTACGGTGGTTCACAACATCAGTCATTATATGTGGTAGGTTTGTTGACCTTTGAAAGAGACCAGACCAGCATTGTGACCAGACAGATTAAGTGCTCCCTATCAGCAGCAGCTCCATCACTGTGGGTGCTCGGATGTTTTGATCTACGGCGCGTAGTCTTGTCTGACAGAAGTAGTGATTTGCTGAATCAGTGTTTGCTGTTTTCTGCTCTTTTCAAACCTAATTCAACAGTTTACTTCAGAAAGTTCAAGTATATGTGCAAAGTTTTTTTTTGTTTTTGTTTTTTTTTTTAATCTGTAATCTACCATGTTAAAATGTATTACAAAAGGCATGAGTCAGAACAGGCATGAAAAAACATTAAAGTAGAGAATAAAAATGAGTCTCCACACTTGTGCTGCCTGAGGGGGTCCAGTAGCCGTGTGCACCGAGTGATTTACACTCCTCATCTGCTTTTGTGCTGTGAAAAAGAGCCTGCTGTAGGACCAAACTCAGAATGTGGTGGCAGGGAAGGATCAGCCACATGTTTTTAGAATATCGTCAGCACATAACCTGTCATGGAAACTTGAGCACTTTAAAATTTTCTTTTGTTCATACTCTTTCTACGACACTTGACCTCTAATCCCCCGTTTTCATCCTCAATCTTGCTTATGTGCCATGGAAAATGGACTAACTTTTACATCCCAGCATGTCTGCCTTTTGCTTTTTGTGACCTGGAGTGGAAAAGGGTAGAGGTGTTTTTCCAAAGCCATAAATATAGTTAAATATATTACTGTGGCATGATTCAACCACCCTTTTCAAGTTAAGGTAAAATACCAGCTACAAATGAAATCCAGAAAAAAAATTAAATCTGTAACAAATTGAATTTTCTATACACAAAACATATGCCGTTTCCTCCGTGCCACATGAAGTTTTGCATTTTTTCTTTTAAGCCTTTGCAATCTGGCTTGTACTTTTCGATTTATCTGTGTCTTTTTCAACCTTATCCTTTATTGTTATTTATTCTGGCCCTCATTTGCATCCTAACTGGACCTTTAGTGCAGTACAGCCCAGACTCGCATGTGGAAAATTCTTCAGTAATGTGAGAAAAAAAAAAAAACTTCTGTGATATATGCCGGGTCTTTTTCTAAAAGAGGTATTTGCTATAATTGTAACATAACATCTGCAGCTCTATCTGCAGGGCAGGCTTTTTTTTTCTAGCACACCTTTTGTGGCTTTTTGAAAACACAACTCCCCCTCCCCCTGTACTTAAACTCCTTCAGGGGATTGAAGTAGATAATAGGAGATTTTTTCAGTTTGGTTGCTTCAATATTTCAAATGTCCCTGTTTTGTAAAACCCTGACATCTAACACAGCAGCAACCTCAGGGTATGGGTAAAAGCTTCATTTGTTGCTCTAATAGGTTTACTTTTGTGCAGACATGTTTTTCTCGTTGACTCCCAGGCTACCTTGCGAAGAGAGAATCGTGGATGTTGACGGGAATTTTAACTTTTTTTGTTCCCAGTCCCATTGTCTGATACAGTGTGCCTTACAATCTGAATACCAAGACCGGGCACCTCCATGTTTAAGCTTCTTTTTAGTCCCCCTCTCTTTCCCCTGGTTCTTTGGTTCCTTTTAAATGACATAGAGTAGGAGGGTAAAGGATTCTGTGGCTATTGTGGAAGACGTGAATGTGAGCGCAACTTAGCCTTCTACTCTTGGAACAGTTGTGTGATCGTTTGGGATTTTCTGTGACTCACTGGGTGTTTTATTTTTGGGCCAAATCTTCTCTGGATGATTGACTGACAGCTGGAGCTACATCACAGTGCTTGTTTTTACTTGTTTTCCCAGTGTAGCTGAGTATAGTTGCTCTTCTTATTATAAATAACTTAGAAAACAGTTAAAACAATGTTGTTCCTGACCTATAACTTTCTACTTGAGTTAAAAGTGATTATATTTACTCAAATAATGTTTAAGAAATGTTCCTCAAAGGCTTTAACAAACTTTAAGCATGATTCATACTCTTATTGTTTTTTTTTTTTTATTACATAGTTAAACAAAGAATAGAATGGAAAGGGGTTGAATTCTGCTGCATTCAAGCTAAGAAACCTTTCTAAAGGAAGCCATAGCAACTTCATTGAAATAGTTGGTCCAGCTGGCCACTCATGTTTGATTGACACTTTGCCAGGATACTCAGAGTAGCCTGATGGACAAGTGGCATTTATGAGGCAATTACATGAAAGCTCATTCACAGCGACTCAGTGTAGTTGGAGGGGGGGGGGGGGGTTGCAGGGACTTCCAGACCAAAGCTTCCACACTGAAACACACTGAATTAAACCATAGAGACTTTGTCTTGCATTGTGAGGCAGCTTGCATTTGTAGTGCCACATATTTTCAGCATATTTATCAGCTCTCTCTTCATACGCCTCTTTATTCCTTGCTTGTTTTGTGTATGGATTCCATTAGCAATTCTGCAGTGCAAAGATTAAGGGTATCAGAATTCACATTGTTGGGACAAATGTCATGCTCTCCCTATCCCCTCCGTACCCCAATGCCGACACTAGGCCTCCAGAGCTGTGAAGCTGCCTTGGAATCAGTGATGTCTGATTTGCTGATGAATATGCAAAGAGTCGTCTTATCGGCTAGCCCTTGCCCAATCCTCCTTTTCTCAGCTCCCGCTTTTCCTCCGTCTCTGGTTTTCATGATGTGCAGTGGGGGAGAGAGGCCAGCCACACCCCTCCGCTGAGTGGCTCTCAATGAGGAGAAGAAAAGGGGAAGAAAAATCCTGCCTGGTACTTCCCCTAATGAGCAAATCAATGCATCTGTCTCTCAAGAGACGGCCAAGGGAAAAAAAAGAGTGAAGCTATTGGGACCCCAAGGACCAGGCCAAAACACTCACACAGAAGCAGAGAAGCAGTTACCACATGCTATGAATAGGAGTCTTTTTTAACTTAGCACAACAATATATCAGCCCAGAGCCTCTCATTGAACAGAGCTGTAATTAATTCAGCAGTTTGACCTACCCGCTAGCCTCTCGTTACCACTACTTTAACCACACTAATGGTTGAACCTGCCTCATGGCTTCAGATGCATCTGCACATAACCCATAGCAACGCCTCTGCATGTATTTCTCAGCAAAGTATGTCTCAAAACCATAAAAAACTATTCTCAAACTCCCAATAAATGCACTGTGCACCTTGTAATTCTCATGGTTAGAGAGTCACAAGGTCCCAGATTTGAATGAACATCCCATGTGAATCTGAAAACACTCCCCTTCATGTAAAAGAAACAACATCATGGTAGAGTGCACCTGATGGAGTGGAGGGTGGGATTTTTGGTGGGTGGGTGTGGTAAAGAGGGGTGAAAGGCAGAGGCTGGGTGCACACACATAAACACAGGCCTCATCTATAGGCACCGGCCCCCCACCCCCACTCCGACCAACAGAATGAAGGGAGGGGTGACAGACGTTTGTTTTTATGCATACGATTACACGATTAAAAGGGAAAGGCCAGTGGCAAATTGGTATTGGTCGTGCAGAGAGTGGCAGAGTCGGGTGGGGCCCTTGAATAGGCTTTGTCCCAATCTGAGAATTTGTAGCAGTCCTTGCCTTCATAAAGAAGTTAAATGAAGCAAGGAAATGCTTGGTTGGCCATGGCCAAAACACAGCACGCCTGATGTTCCCTTGACAACTTTGGCTTTAGCAACAGCAGGAGCAAGAAAATGTCAAACTTTAACAGTGGGGGAAACAATTTTGGATCCATTAAAAACTATTTAAGCTGTCCTTTATTTATGTTGGAGGGTTGTCATAGCTAACAAATTTAAACTGAAAATTAAAAAAAAAAAAAAAAACTAGGTTAAAACTACAATGAATAATGTAACACAAACTAAAAAGAAACCCAGTTTTTCAGGTAAAATCATCTGTATTCACCTTTCTAACACTAAAACTGAATAGAAACCATTCCCTCAAAAGAAAAATGAAAATGGAAACCAAATAACAATGAAATCTAGTGAAGATTTCAAATGTAGAATAATTCTGATCTTGTACCTGACCTCCTTGATGACCTTAAAGGCTTTGTTTTGTTCAGAGTAGACTGACTAATAAAGATCCACGCCACGTATGGTTTGCATTACCGCTGTCTCCTGCTCCTGACACAGTATATCAAAGTCTCCATCATTCAGACCCTCGGCCCTGACTCCGGCCCTTTAACTAACCTCGTCTATCACCCACATGTCTCCAGGTTGATCACGGAGGGAAACAGTGGGCTTGATATATGTCTGTAGGTAATCCTGTGATGAATCCGGGTGACAGTTTGCATCGCGGCGGTGGCGTCTGGAGGTCCTGGCTTTCCCACCGTCACTCATTTTTTTTCTAATTTGGCCCATCTTGGCCCCTCAGCTTTTCCTGAGTTTGAAACCTGGCTAACTTAGACAAATGGCACATTGATCACAGGTCACTACTTCAAATGAGCATTCATTTTAGGATAATTTATTCCTCACATTCACAGGAAACTTATTTTTTCCTGCTTTGCTGTCAAAAATCACTATTCCTGCAAAATGCATCAGCCTTGCAATGATTATACAGATATATCAAGAGCTCTTTTCCTTATGATTTGTCCACATCCTGCTGTGTCTCACGAAGTCTGCTATAAGACTGTGAAGAATGTATTGTGACAGAAAAATACATCATTAGTCAGTGGACATACATAGTCGACCTCAAATGTGATAATGGTAACCACTTTTCTGCACTTGGTAATGGAAAGCATACTCTGAATTCACAATTATAGAGGCTTTTCATCATCTTGTTTCAGTCTAACTTTAAATTCATGACTAAGTGCCTGGCTGATTGAATTGGCATTAATGCAAGAGGGAAATATTATGGTTTTGGACATGACCCCATCCATGTCTTCTTTGTCTGTGAATAAATTTGATGAAACATTTACCAAGAAAGTTGTGTGGTTGTAATTTACAGTTTGTACATTGTTTTGTCTGGTTTTTTTTTTTAATTTTTTAATTTTTTTACTTTTTTTCTAACTCTCTCTGTTTCCTGTCTTTCTTAGATCTGGTTCGCGTTTGTCAATGGCTTCTCTGGTCAGATTCTGTTTGAACGCTGGTGCATTGGTCTGTACAATGTGGTGAGTGTTAATATAATTTATTCTCTAAAGAGCCCACTGCGCTCTTTTAACCCTGTCTCTTTTCCGACACCAAACTGATTTGCTGTGGTGCCCCAAAAATGATCCCTTTATTGCACGACTATGTCATCAACATCCTGAAAATTTTCCCCCTTATTTATGACCTGTTGTCAAGTCTTTATTCCCTGTGTGCCCTAAACTATGTACTGAATGTGAAAGAACAACAGCTTTGCTTGCCCCACAGAGTGTAGTTAGCAAGCGCAGCTCTGTTTGAATGATAAAAAGAATAGGAAGAATGGAGCAGCGACGGAGCTGGAGGCTGGTGTGGGGAGTCCCACAGGACTGCGTAATGTGACCACTCCTAATGAACTCATATTTCATATCTGTCATGGATTTAGATGAAGAAGAAAATCTGCATCTGGGAGTCTGATCTCTAATCCTGTGTCGTTAAATGCGTAAGGAGCTGATGTGTAACTTTAAACTGTTTATTATATGCGACTCAATTAAATAAACAAAAATGGATGAGGGAGGTGTGAAGTGAAATTTCCCCAAATTCCAGATTGGTCGCAAATGGAAGTAATTTATGGCAGGGACAAACTGTCAAGTGAAAAGGACTTTTTCACAGCCCTGCCTCTTGCATGCGCTTGATATAAATAATAATAAACCACCACCTTTAGAACTAGTACCGCATTGGGGGGTGGGTAGATGGTTCAGCCTTTCAGTTTACCCAAAAACGGGGGAATTCCTTCACCTCAGTGGGAGTCTGTCGGAGGCAGTGGGCTGAATCCACCCCTGAATGGAGACCTTCCTGGGCCTGGCTCTGAATAAGAAAGGAGCCCATGGACCATGTCCTACAGCCCACTGGTCATGCAGACCGAGGCCTACAGGCTTCCACACCAGATGGGACTGCAGGGATCTCACACCAACTGACCCGCTGAGCCCCCCCCCCCCCCCAAACCACACAATACCATCAGTCCTCTTTCTGCAGCTGCTATACAGAACTACATTACAACACCACTTAGAAATTACACTTCAACCAGGCTTAAATACCTGCTTCTTACTCAAGAGCATCACAGATGTTCATTGGTGGTGGGTTTTACATATGAACGGACTTAGGGCATGCAAAATCAAAATAAGAAACCCTGAAGTGTTTTAAGGTCAGTGGACTTGAATGTTTCAGTCAAGAAACAGACAGAATGAAGCTAATTCTTCTGTCAATACAATTTATGAACACGGGACAAAGACACAACTGTCACACACTGCAACGGTACCAGTTTTTCATCTATTTGCACAAATGATCTTTTCTTCGATACTCAGCAGAATGTTCTGATGCGCTTTTGTTTTACAGATATTGCATCAAAATGCAGCAAGAATTTATTGACTTGAAGGATGAACCACTTTCTGTACAAAAAGTTTATCACTTAGTTTACTGAAAAAAATGAAAAAGTGATTCATACCAGTATATTATGGTAAGATTTGGCTGATTTGGTTCAAGTTAAGAATGTAGTAAATGTAAAAATTTGCACTGTTTCATATCTTAACTGTGGGTTTTCTGATGCTGTAACCCAAAATATAATCAATCTTTCAAGAAAATAATTTAACTAAAACTAAAAATAGCTTCATTATCAGTATCAGTATCAGTTTCATTTATTGGATATTCAGATGCTTCAGATTTGGAATGATCTGTCTTGGTTTCAGATTTATAACTATGTATGTTTGTTGTTTTGTTCCATAGATCTTCACTGCTCTGCCTCCTCTCACTCTGGGAATTTTTGAGCGTTCCTGCAGGAAAGAGAACATGCTGAAGTACCCAGAACTTTACAAATCCTCCCAAAATGCCATGGGCTTTAATACCAAGGTAAATATTTGTGTGTATATACACAACACTGATGTATGTATTTGTTAATCATTATTGTTCTTTTTTGTTATTGATTAATTTATTATGTATTTCTTGGTCTTTTGACTCCTTTTTATAGTCAGTGTAACAAATTTTGTGTTTACGTTGTCTTACATTGATGCGCAAATCTGACACAATGACACAAATGGGGAAAAAAGGTCAAATGTTCTCGCTCTTACAATCAGTTAACATCAAATTAATGACACGAGATGTTGATGTCTTGTTGATGCGGGGGGCTGATGCATCTCCTGTCACGGTGACCTGACAGCTGTGGTCAGGTCGTCTCCAGCCGTCGTTTGGTATGGCCTGACTTGACCTGCTCTGTCTGGTTGTGGGGGCTCTCTGTTAAGTTTCCCCCACTGGTAATAGAGATGTCTCCTTATTTCTCCATGCTGAGCCAGAGACTCTTGGACCCTCCTCACAGGCGTGGTGACCTGGTTAGCTCTGCATGGAGGTGGATTAGAGAAGGATTGGCCATGGCGGTCAGGGGCAGCGAAGGTCAGCGGGTTGAGGGATGCCTGCAAAAGGAGGGAATAGAGAGTGTGCTCGTATTGTGTGACAGCATTTGTTGCGGAAAATTATGCAATTTGTTTAAGTGAGCCCTTGTTTGTTCTCAGAGCCGAGCTGTCGAATCGAGTTTAACCCACCCACGAACAGACTAAATGTACTTAATGACAGAAGACGTTCCATCTCTAGTTTTACTGAGCTAGTTATCGGAATATTAAAGTTAAATACAATATACATTTTTACGATAGTACTTGTTTGACCAGTTAAAGACAGAGATTAATATCTAAAATGAAATAAACAACATAAAGAGATGAATAATCACATTTATTAAAAATGTTGCCTAATTACATGTTTGCATTAGTGACTTAAAGCAAAGGCAGAAGCAGGGAATGTCAACTTCATTAAGAGAGTGCATGTACGTAGAGGAAGTAAGCATAATTTGTGAGTAAAATACAGACATGCTGAACATGGAGACAGTGCAATTAGCTTTCTGTAGATTATGAAGACACTACAGGGTCTATGGTTAGTTATTTATTCTCTAGCTTTAGGAAAATTAAGATTTAATTATTCGTACAACCGCAGATTCTTCAAAATTTTGGTTGAGCTCTGTTGCAGGATCGATTTTCCCCTCATTAGCTTATTTGAAGAATTCAGTAACTTTTTAAGCCAAAAAAGGGTCACGGAAATATGTGTGATAGTTAGAAGAAAATGGACCTCAATTTTGTTTGGGCCACATTTTCCAAGACCCATAAATGATGACTCGGCCAGGTCAGCAGGTTGTTTTTGCTGGCTTGTCCACTCTTTTCCCGAGATATTTTCCTTGCAGCTGGCCTGAGGCGAGGCGAGAAAATCCAGCAGGAATTTGGCCCCTCGACGCCTGTCTTTCTGCACGCCTGGATCTTTTGTACACAACAGATACTGTCTTTGTGAATTAAAGCTGTTTGTGTTGAGGTGAGAGGAGGGAGCAACTGAGGGTGTTAGAAAACCAAGGCGTGGCCTCGGCTCTGTTAGCCATTCACTTTTAATTGCATATTCCTGACGCTTAAGTCACTCTAATAAACCCAGTGCCTTTTAAGTGGCCTCAGTATTTAACAGCAGCAGTTTACCAGTAGCTATCACCTCTTACACAACACCTCTTCTCTTTTCTCTCTCTGTGTCCCCTGTTACATATTTAGAAAGAAACGGGAAATGTCGGGCAGCTCTGGAAATATTTGGCTTCATATTAATTACTGGCTTTCATGCTTGTTTTTTTAGGCAATTAGGACCTTCCACAAAGGCCTGGATCTTTACAGGACAGACTGGGCATTCATTTTGAGGGGGTCCTTAGCAACTCGCCGGGATACAAGGCAAAGAAAGAGAGTCGGGTTAAAGGGAGGATCCCACTGTGACAAATGATTATGAACATTTGTTGATTTCATTAGCATTCATTATTGCGGAGGGGCTACGGGAGCTGGTCTGCACCCCCGCAGTGTCAGTCCTGGAGTAGGAGGAAGTAGAGTGATACAGAGCTGAGCCTGTCAGCGTGAGGCTAATTGGCATAAATGTGTGATTGTAGCATTAATTTGGTCCACATTTGACCACAGAGATAGAGGAGTGGGGGTTGCTTTCAGACATCTCTCATTCAGTGTCTTGGGTTTTGTGTACACAGTGGGAGGGTGAGGTAATCCTGTTGAGGGCGGCTGCTATTGGACTTTGTTTCATTGACAAGAAAGGTGATTAGGTCGTGCCACCGAGGCCAAGGTATAATGTATAAAGGGTCCTAGTCCTGAGCGCTTTCCCTTCACTGTACTTGACGTGTTCAATCCTCTTTTTCTTCTCCCACCTAATTTTTCCACAACATTTCCTGGCAGGATTCTTTGGACTTGCCCGACGATGTAAAGCAGTGGCAATAATTATTCCAAAATGACTCAAAACTGCGGAAATCCTGAGAAATTTCAAGCTCGTCAGGGTGTCTAATTTGTCTCGAATAAGCCATGTTTAATGTTTTACTGACAGATTTGCTGAAGTTGTTGAAAAAGTATGTTCTTAAGAAAGCCACCCTCTAAATTCTTCACTCTGCCAAGTACTGCTGATCAAAAAGAGGCCAAAGATTAAAATGTTTTTTTTTTTTTGTTTTATTTTGTTTTTTTATTTTCCCCTCCGTCAGCCGTTTACTCTTTGAGTCTGATGAATTTTCAGGTCTCAAAATTAACGCCAACGTCTGGGTCAGCACAGAGGAGGAAAAAGGGGGCACAACTGTGGAGCAGTTTTTGGCAGAATAGATTTCACGGCTGTTTCATGCTACATCGCCCATTAGTGTTTTGTTTGGCTCCAGGATTGCATAATGTAAATTTGAAACAAGGTGGTTTTGGAGTGGGAGTATTGATTTAAACGACTCATCCAAAGTCTGCATGCTTTCGTACACAGACGCACACACACAGACTGCGGTCTACACCACGATTTTCCAGGCCTTTAATAATTACCATGAAAACAGTTTAATCTCTGTCAAGCCTGTCAGTCTCCCTGTGTATGTTTCTAGATTGATTTCTGCTTGTTTTACTCTTCTGTCATTTATTTCTGCAGAATTCTCACATGAAAGTCATGAAGCCTAATGAAATGTAATGAGAGGGAACTCTCACACTCAAAGCACAAACTTTGTACTGGGGCTGCACAGTATGCTGTTTCCGAATAGTGTGCCTGTGCAGTAACATGCAATGTAATGTGTATCATATTAAGTAAAATACAACCTAAGAATAAGTAGAAAAGGAAGATTTGATGGCAAAAAGAAAAGAAATGTATGTTGTACTTAAAGGATGATGCATGAAAACTTTGTCCATAATGCCTTTACGTTTTTTAAGCAACTCCATTTGTCTCCAAATTCACTTCAGAACAGTTGTCTTACGGCTCACCTGCTCCTGCTTCATACTCAAGAAATGTATTCAGAGTAAAAAGTGTTTTTCAGCTTCTTCAATGTTTTTTTTTTTTTTATGCAAGTGAAAAACCCTGCAAAATTGCTTCAAACATTCTGAAAGAATTCTTTCCAAATAGATATAATCAAGTCATCTGGGGAAATTCAGTTATTTTTTTTGACATTGCATTACGTATTGCAAGAGAGAAAAGTTCTTGTTCCAATAGCACTGTTGGCAAATTAGCAGTATGTATCCTGACTCATCTCTTAACTTGTCGAACAAGATTTAATCTAAAAAAAATCTAAAGTTAAAACCTGCAAAATGTCATTGTCCTCGTGCTTTTCAACACTGGTACACACACTCAGCTGCGTCCCTCTCCCTCATAACACACACAGAGGATATACAACTTGTCTGTCAGCGGGGTGGCCATTCAGCTAGGAGGCCTCAACAAAACCGCCACTTAGCCCAGCGCTGGGCTGGCACAAAGGGCCCGGGTCAGGGGTCACTTGGTAGGCTGGAGCTTCCCGCACCCTTTTCAAATGCTATTTTTTCTCTTTCTCTCTCTCCCTCTCTCTCCCTCTTTTGCTTGTTCTTGGAATCTCTTGCCGCCTCCTACCCCCACCCCTCTCCTCCTGCCTCCTTCCCCTCCATCTTTCTTCCTCTTTTTTTTGCAGGTCTTCTGGGCCCATTGTCTGAATGGCCTCTTCCACTCCGTCATCCTCTTCTGGTTCCCCCTTAAAGCTTTCCAGCATGGTAAGTAGCTCCCAGAGACTCCTCTGTGGTACTCGCTGGACTTAGGATGGAGAGGGAGGACAGTCAAACACACATACTTTGTCTTAATTAGTTCTCTCTTCAACCGTCCAGTCATGAATTGCAAACATGTGTGCTCCAGCAAGAGCGACGCATACTAAGGAGCATGTGCTTATGTGCCATTCACATGTACAAAATTACTTACTGAAATGTTTTTGCACATAGTTATCTGCACTTCATTTTTTTAGCTTTTAAGACTTTTCACAAGTTAAACAACTAAACGCCTCTTAGTCTTTGCATGTGTATGCACTTAAAATATTGAACAAGACAGCTCATGTGCATTTTTGTTGTGAGTTACACTTGTGTGTGCGTGCAGAGAGAATAGATATCTTTGAAGCGGGAAGTCTTGGCTGGCCAGAGCTGAGGACCACACAAGCTTGGGCCTGCTCTCCAAACAAAGGCGCCAAGCCCCTTCATTCTGACTGACAGGCTGTCAGCAAAGCCTCAGCGCACACAAGACATGTGACCAGCCGGAAGTAAAGGGAAAGGGAGCCTCTCTTTCTTTCTTCACTGGCAGTCGCACAATGCTGATATTTTAGCTCCAGTCCACAAAGCAGTTTAGAGCAATATGTCTTTGTGAATCAAACTTAATATCAACATTATGTTTTTTTAGAATATCCCTATGAGCTGTGTTTTCAAGAAGTCTTTTCAAGAAGTTGAATTGATGGTAATAGTGGAACAAATGACCTTTTAATGAGAAATAAATGATGCTCTGTTTATTTAGAACTGAATCATCATGAATGGTAGCAGTTCTTTTTAGTCTCAGTCTGTTTTGTAAAACATTTCGGTATTTAAGAGTCACAAATGATTGAATTATCATTCCACCCTCTCTCAAAGGGCAGTCATAATGAAGCACCTCACTGGTGCTCACTGTATTCTCCCACGTCCGCTTTTACATCCGAGTCTCTAATGGAGAGTTTTACACCCACACTGAGATGTAAAGTCCTATGTGCTCAGCGGTGTTTATTTTTTAGACCACCTAATGGAACATTTCATGAAATCCAAGAGCTGAAAAGAGACAGCTTTGGCCTAAAAGGTTTTGTTGTTGATTCCCTTCACAGATACAGTTTTTGGCAGTGGACAAACTCCAGACTATCTCCTCTTAGGAAACATGGTTTACACGGTAAGTGCACCAATCTTCTTGACAGGTGGTGTTACAGAGTTCGGGCATCTGAGCCAAGTCTTATTATATTTCTGTAAATACACATCAGTTATACGTCCTTTGCTTGAGTATTTCACTTGCTGCTGTTCTGCTGATCCAATGTAGCAATATATAAAAAAAAAACCTAGTCTGATAGTATTTCTGTGAGTTTCAGATTCAGCTTTAATGGCTGTGATTTGTGTCTCTGCAGTTTGTGGTCATCACAGTTTGTCTTAAAGCTGGTCTTGAGACCTCATCATGGACCATGGTAAGTTGATGACTTTCTCATCTCTCTCTGAGGTTGTGTTGTCTTTTTCTATTTCCTCTCCTTTATGGGGCCATTGATACTTGTGAAATATTTCACATCCTCTTCTTATCTCCAAAGCTCTTTATGGTTTTTCCTCCACTGGGATTTTAACTGAAAGCCCAGTGAATGATAACTCTTTCAAAGCTCTCAGGAAAACTTCAGTTGTACATGGTGCATACAGTTGAAGTTTTCCTGTTGTTTACAGTTATTGTGTAGCTTATCTCGGTGAATAAAACACTTAATGCTCTCACCAATGTCTCAACAGTTCAGTCACATCGCCATCTGGGGAAGCATCGCCCTGTGGGTGGTGTTTTTCATTATCTACTCCTCCCTGTGGCCCCTCATCCCTCTGGCTCCCGACATGTCAGGAGAGGTAAACACCCAAATGCTAGCATGTACTTTTACAAACTTGCATATGTAGTGTTTCACTGCGACTCTTTCGTCTATTACTGAAAAAACTGCTGATATAATCATCTATCACTGCCAGATCTGCATTACCTCAATTCTGGGAGACTCTTGTGGGAAATTTCAGAGTTAAACTTGACACAGGTCTTTGTAAGGAGAGCCAGATGGGTGTAAACTGTCAAACCTCTGGCTTGTGTTGCATAATGACTTAATTGGGCCAATTAGCCCAGTGTTTGTGTTGCATTTCCCTCCCCTGAGTCTGAGTATCCACAGGTGACACTGAAACTGTGAAGCAGTCTAAAGGCTGAGCAAAAAGAGGTGAAGGGATCAAGATCAAGAGATCAGTTAATACTGAAACTGTTACGTGCAAAGTACTCATCAAAAATCTGAATTCTAGCAGCAATTTGAAGTTCATTCAGTGTTAATGAAAACAGCTCCAGGTCTTACCCTGTTTATATATTTCTTTTGTGAGTTGCTATTTACATGTGAATGCAGCTACTGTTTCTGCAGGCCTCCACAGGTGGTAAATGAGCGGGTAGTTATCCACAGGTGACATTTCCCTATGCATTACATGGAAGAATAGTACCTTTTCATTACAAAAGACAAACACAGCAGGAAGTCATTAAACTAAGTGTTTGCTTGAGATTAAATCAAAGAGAGTGATTTAAAAAACACTGTCATGGAACTGGCAGCAGAAAAAGATCCCTACAACATGAAGTTAATCCTGTCCTCCTGTTAGTAGTAATTCTGTGGGATAATTAACTTTAGACCGGTCTATTGACATGTCTGTAGATACATTACACATCATGATAGAGGGGTTCCAATTCATTATATTGCAATAACTAGTGCAAACATTTAGATTCCTACAGGGATACACACTGCTACTTTTTACTACTGTATGAATTTGTTTTGGGGAGGAATGGTCAAATGTCTCAATGCACAAACACAAGCAAATCATTGAAATTTACAGCACAATACATCAGCAGTACAACACCAAATAAACCACTTTTTCTCTATGAATATTTGCATAAAACTGATCCAGTGTTTTTGATGATCATTACTGCAACATGTACGACTCCTGTCTATCGATGTTTTCTTATACCTATAGTCGCTTTCTATACTTTTTCGATACTTCCTCATGTAAAGTAGTTTTTGTCTCACTCATAACTTTTTAAACTTTTCTTTGTCTCTTAACACAAGTCCAGAAATGCATTTATTTGGCAACACACATCCACACGCGTACACACAAACACACACACAGCAGTGGGTACATTACCTTCATCCTATCCTCTGTCCATGAAGCATGCTGCTTTCATCCATGCCCTGCAGCACTTGACTGAAGACAGTAATGGTGTCCTGTGGGTAGTTGGTAACCCTATGCCCCTGTCCCAGCGCGGGGATGCCAGTACATCATCAAACAGGGACACATCTCTGAGAAACTCGAGAAGGCATCAGAGACACAATCTCCACTTCCAAAACCTCGTAGCCTCTGAAGAGCAGGATTATTCTCAACCCTGACGAAGCCCCGCATATTTGACCGTGGCCTCCCCGATGTGCACTTGGATCGTCAACTATTTCTGTGCTGTCTGTCCTTCAATCTATTTTCTTTACCCCCCCACCCTCTCTCTCTCTTTTACTTGTTGCATCAGCTTTTTTCTCTTTGTTCCCTTTTAATTCATCTCCCCCCCCCCCCCCCACCCCCTCACTGCCTGTTGAAAAATGCCCGAGGGCCAACAACACAACAGACACCAGAATTCCCTCTCTCCTCCTGTTTCTGCTCTCACTCACTACTGAGCTCAGGGCCTTTAACAAGAGACGCTAAGCTGCACTTGGCTTCATGTAAACGCATTCGTCACTGTCAGGAGAAATATTCTTTGGACGATTGACAAGACAGGTGCAAGAATCCAGCTCCGAAACGAGCCAGAATACCTTTTTACAGGGACTCCCAGTCTGGCTTGATCCCCACCTGCCGATCTCATCCAACTCTCACCCCCGCAAAAAAGGCCGATATCAAAAGAAAACATCAGATTATTCTGTTCAAATAGTGTAATCTGCCGCACAAGCCTTTTAGCTACACCTGAGACGTCTCTCCAAGGCACAGACACACTGACCTGCTGTCTGCTGATTGCCTCTGATATCAACACAGCTGTCCCGGGTACACTTTATCCCTCTCCTCGCTTTTCACGCACACCTTTGCTGCGATTTTCCAATTTCGAAGTGCAGCTGAGGAACAGTCACTCTCACTCACACTCAAGTACTCATCATCAGCACATGGGTTTTACACTCGGCAAGTACACATCGAATACCTCTGCAGTTAAAGAAGATAAGAGACATTTTTGTAAAAGAGAAGCGTTTTGCCAAGAAGTTTTTTAAATCATGCCTGGAGTGCATTATGCATCGTGCCAGTGCATGAGATATTGATGAGATTAGAAGTTGGAATGAAAACTTTTTTTTTTTGGAATATCACATTGAATTATTATTAGCCTTAACATTCAGGCATTTTGAAAGACTGTTTTTGTATTTGACTGTAGATTTATTTAGTTTAACTTTTGGGGAGCTATGAAACAGTTTATCAGGAGTCATAAATTAGAGAGAAAACTCGTTTTTGTTCATTTCATGCACGGTGCATTTTTCATTTGCAAGTAAGTGAAAAAAGAAATCTTTTAATTATAAATAAAAATGAAATATTGACGAAACGTTGGTACCATTGTGAAGGAAATTTCGAGGACTGAGATAGTTGCTTATTCCAACTCATTTCACTGGTTTTACTTACCTCAATTTAATCAGTGAATTTGAGGGAAACATGTTTACGGTATTAAATTATAGAATGAATCCAACAGACATCGAATTTTCTAAATTATTGACAGTTCTGCAATTATGGTCGTAGAGACTGAAAGTGGATTTGAGATACCGCATAGCTTTAGTCTTCTCTTCCATTAAGCGTCACTGTGCATATTTTGTCTGTTTCTGTTTATTCTTCTGAAAAATGCACCATTATTTCATGCTGGTTTTTACCCTCCAGACATTTATGTTGTCAGCTCATTTTAGTATTTAATGCAACCAACAAACCAAATAATTCAAAACTTGCTTAAGTGAACTTCAGTTAAGTTAAAACAGGTGATGTGTTTTGGATGCTTCAGGAGTTAAATTCCCAAATATCTAAAACTGGGCAAATACAAAAAAAAAAAAAGAAAGAAAGAAAGCTTCCAATATTTTTATCAACACAATCCTTTGAATAAAAGTTGTTTATAACTTGGATGGTGTGTCATCAAATATTCTTCTGCATTTCTCAGATGAAGAAAAAGAAAAAAAACAGATTGAGATATTTGAACACTGATAATTGTCCCTTTTTTTTTTTCTTTTTTTTTTTTTAGCATGTTCTAACATTTATTTTTTTGTAGGATTTGCAGCTCTGATTCTTCTGGTTTAGATTAAAATAAGCTGCAAATTTTTGTTGTATCATATGTTGAGTAGTTCCATATTCATAAGCCTTTGACAGCTCCAGTGTTGTATCATTAACCCAGGTTCATCACTGCTGTTGACTTAGTTTTCCTCTGGTATTATTTAATCCTCATGGTCCTTCTTCAGGACTCTTCAGAGCACCATGTGAGAGGTTTTGTTAAACTCTTGGGCTCAGATCTGTTTGTCCTCCCTGTGCTAAAGATTGATACCCACCAAAACTTGGTGACCGACCACTATGTACAGTCTAGTGTAGGTTTTAAAAGGCTACAGACACACTGTAAATCGTATGCGCGTTCGAGGCTGCTGAGGTTTTAAGTGTTTATGTAAAGTTTTTTTTCTCTGTTTTCTTACTGGAAGTCTTACCATATTTGTTAGATGGCACAGCATAGCATAAAGCAGAAAATCCCCACTGAGAAGACTTTTGTTTGCTTTCCATATTAACCTCTTTGGGGCAGTCGTTGGCCGATTTAGCTGTGACATTTTGAGAATTTGTGGATTTGTCTGACCCCTTTTCCCATCTCTGCTTTCTCATCTAATTCTTCTCCGTTTTCCCTTCTCCTCTCTGTCATCATCAGTTCAGTCCATCTACAGTGCGTTACTGGCATTCGTCCTCATCCTCAACGAGCCGTAAATGTAAAGACGTTCAGAGGCTTCAGATCAGAAGCTTCTGATTCGATCCACATTTGAGCCAAATGTATACTTTCACTGTCAATTTCCCAACTGGCCTTGAAGCCACCGTGTGCTGCGTCGTCTGGCTAAGCTAATGAATTCAGTCAATTGGAAAAACAGCACGGATAGATGCAGACCAAAGTACTACCTGAGACAAGATTGAGTCTAACCCTTCTCCACTCAGTCTACCTAATAAAAAATGGTGCATAAAGGAGCCCTGTGCACCGAAGCAGCTGGAATCTAAATATTAGCATCTATGGGATGTCGTACAGCTGGTTGCGTGTTATGGGGTTTGCTCTTGTCAGTCCGTTTGCTAAATACACTCTCCTTCAGTCCTGTCGGATAGTTACTGAAATAGTTGATTCTGTTGCTTCATATATATCATTAATCTGACATTAGCATAACACTGTCTGTGGCCTTCTCAAGTCAAAATCATCCACACACCAGATTTCTCTAATCAATCCCTTATGAAATAGGAAGCACAAAGCCTCTGCCTTCACGTCTGCAAACCATATTTTCGTAAGTGTTTTTTTTTTTTTTTTTTTCGTCCAACATTTCAAGATTTATATCTTTGAATATAGTTATATCTTTGATGTGTTTTATTCAACTGGGATAGCTTCACTGGACATGAATAATCTTTCGCCCGAACACCAGGCAACGATAAGCTGTCCAATATTTTACCACAATCTGGTCCATTGGACATGGAGCTGCTTCACTGGAGCCGTTACAGTTTAGTGTCATGAGAGCATCTGCTGTCAGATTTGTCCAAGATTTGAAGGGCGACGTATACCAAGAGAAATGACTCTGTAAATCTTCAACCTTCACTTCTGTTTGAGTTATCTCTGCATTTATTTTTTTATTTTTTTTATCCAACTTCATACGTTACTCTTCACCAGCATCGCTTAGGCAGATATTGCTTTTTATTTTGCTAAATTTGTTCACCAGCTTTAGTTACTTTTTAGATTACAGTTTTTATCCCCTTCCTTTCTAGTGAAAACCACATAGGTGTTTATTTTGAATGTTTGTGATAAATGGAGGATGAAGTGTTCCTAGATGGGCTCTCCTCATTCTTAATCTGAATAAACTCTTGGAAAACCTCCTTGGATTTGCTGGGAAAGAGATAACATGTTTTTTCTTTTTTGTGATGTAGGTCACTGGTTCCACTGATTTTTCTGCTCAAGACGTAAGAGATAAAGGTTATGTCTACACAGCATCCAAATGTCCAAAACTACTGAATGAATTATCTTAATGTCTACAGTTTGACTGACTTTTCCATTGCCTTATCAATGTCGAACAAATGTTGAAATGTCAGGCACATTGAAAAATGAAGTCAGCTTTTATTTTGAAGCAGTAATATTTACGGATAGCCAGGAGGCGGACACTAACAGACACACTAAACAAACTATTCACATGCTATCGCACACACAAAACATGACTGACAGACTTCTGGTGCCAACGTGCTGTCTCTTTTTATGTCAGTTTCATCTGATTATATCCTTTATGCAATTGTCTTTTCCATAACTTTGTCTTGTTGCATTGTTTTCATCTTTTCAAGCATCTTCTCATTACTTTGCCGATGTCAACATTTATGACCTCATTCTAAAAAGTCATCTTAATTAGGAAGTTGACCTTTGGTGTCATTATCATTACGTGTGTGTCTGACAATGTGTGATCCAATAAAAACAGCTCTTTGACCCATTTTGGGTCAGGGGAGGGCAGTAATATTTGAAGTAGTTAAAATGAGTCCAGCTTTAAATACCTGCAACAGTAAAATGCAACATACAAAGAAATACGGCATTAAAATGCACCTAAAAAAATCACATATAAGAGTAAAACATGCACAGAAAACAGTTTACAGGGTTCCCGCATGGTCTTAAAAAGTCTTGAAAGTCTTGAATTTACAAATTGGCATTTAATACCTTAAAAAACTTTTTAAAAGGTTTTACATATTATATAGTAAGTTATACGTTATGTTGCCATAAATTTGTTCACTGCATTTAAATATGTTTGGGAAAAGTTCAAGCTGCAAAGAAAGTAACGTTAGTCTACTCAGTTCCAACCCGACAATTTATATTTGGAACGAATCATCGCTAACTTTGCAGCCTCTGGTAAATAAATATATTTTCCTAAACTCTAGGAGTCACTAAGTTTTGCCAGTATGGACATGAAATAGGCTGTGAAGTGGACATTAAATTCTGTTCTAAGTAGGCTTTAAAAAGTCTTTAATTTAAGTTGTAGAAATTTGTGGGAACTGATTTTAGTGCCGGCGACTTTTACATTTCATACTTTTTTCCTGATTTTACTGATAATACTTTACTAATGATTAATGTTAGTAATAGTAAAGTGATAGAAGCAAAGGAACAGAAAACATCTTCCAACTTTGCTCTTTCTGATTTGAAGACTTACCAAGTAACATACATGTCCGAGCTGTGCACATGCTCAGTTGTCTTTTGCGTTGGCTCACATGTGCACATGTGATTGCCTCTGTCTGGTCCTTCTGTGTGTGCTTGTCTCCATAGTGGGGGTCAGTGGCCTGTCAAAACACACCACTCCACACTAGCGGACACTACTGTCTGACCGGCCAGACAAGTTTATTAGTTTGTCCTAAAAACACTGGCCTGTTCCCGGACCTCTCTCACCCCGGCCAGCTCCCAGGGGCCCCCTGGTATGAGACATCACCAGCATCCACTAACACTGCTGGCTCCGCTCGTAGTAACCGAGTCTGTCCAGACGCCTGAAAACAAACATTTGTTGATTGAGCTATGTTTGGATTTTCAGATGTTAAATGTCAGATTTAAGGTTTTTAATGAAAACTGGACCTGTTAGTGGGGATTCAGGTTCTCTGATGGACCAGTAGGGGTCTCATTCTTTACGGATACATGTGTAAACGAAGTAAAAGCAATGATTCAACGTCTTTACTCAAGTAAAAGTACAGGCTCTGTTAAAAGTATAAGTTAACAGTATTTCTATGAGATGTTTCTATACAAAACTATTGAACTTCATGATGAAAAAGTGCAAATATCAAATTAACCTATAGCAGATATGGTTTAAAAAGTAGCATAATCATAAATATTAACTTAACTAGAAAGTATAAACTACTTCAGCAGCAGAAGATGAAACATGATCCTTCAGGTGAGAAAGAGAGGCCAAAAGTAAGATTCTGTTTCTGGCTTATTCTTCTTTTTGTTTTTTTGTGTTTATTCTGGTTGTTGTACTGTGTGCAGTAATTACTGTACAAAAAATAAATAAATAAATAAGCAATCATTCATTCATGATGCTTTTTCTCCAGCTCCAGTCTCCCTTCCTTGGAAGTCAGCATTGTTTTTGCCTGGCTGCATTAATCATATGCATCAGTGAAAATACCAAAGGATTGTTTTTTTTTATTGTTACTGTTCATTTAGTCTGAAATCATACTTAACAAGGAAAAGATACAATAATGCAAATCAACAATTCCCTCATACAGTTGCGGAAAAGACCATCAAAAGTCATCAAAAACAATGGTTATACAATCAAATACTAACTCCTGTGTGTGTCATGTGACTAACTGTAGTTGCACCAGGGATTAAAATGAACAAGTAATTAAAGAAAACATGAGCTGGCTTTTTTAAATCTAAAGTAATGAGTTGTGAGTATAAAAATTATGAGAATATATAATATATAAGAATTATATAAACTGCTGATATTCAAGATACAATTCAAGGAGTTAGAGACAATTAAAAGTAAATTACACATTCCTGAAAAAGTATAATAATGAATGTCTTTGTCAACTAGTCAATGAATTGATCAGCTGTTTCAGTTGTAATGAAGACAAAATGAAGGTAGATTTTTCTGTTTTTGTCACAGTCGCTATAGGTTTTTCACTCTTAAGCTTTGCGTCTTTGTATATAAAGGGTCTAACTATTATTACCAGTGTTATTTCAGTTTCTAACACACCTGGGATTTGTCTAAGTACTACTTTGGTACATACTGTACATTAGCTGTGGCTGTGATTTATGTAGGGATCTATATAAATATTGTTTATTAACCCAACTTGTGAAGACTAAACTGGTTTGTTGTTGGAGCTCCTGTGACTTTGATTTAATATGCTGAGTACACAACTCTGGTTTGTTTTTGAAAGACTCCCACGACAGCTTAAACACCCCCCCTATTAAAATGCACGATACACTGGATGAAAATGAAAATAATTAAACTGACGTATGACCAAAAAAACAGTAAATGTTTCCACCAGGGCTGCGTAATTTCAAAATTGTCGTGAAAATATCCCGTGCTTCGGTGTAATTTTCCCTCATCTCATACACTTTCAGCCTCCGGCAGCACAGAAAAGCTCTATTCATCCACGTACCATCTCAAACTGTAGGAAAAAGCCATTTTGATTTCCTGTCATTTGGGATTTCCTCTTCCACCAATGTTTTGTCAGACATCAAAGTCAATTTGCAGGTAATGGTGAACAGATTAGCTAATTTGAGCAAACCTGGGCGCTTTGATAGTTTTGACACTGATCTGTGTGTGTTTGCATCCTAAGGCGCAGGGTCCGGCCTGTGTCACATTACAGGAAGGACGCCGGTGAGGGGCCCCGGCAGTTTAAACAAGTGGCACATTACAATGCACGCAGCGCAACTTTTGCACTTTGACATGTAATGACAGATAGTTTCAATGCGCCGAGCCAAAGCAAACATCGTCCTCACACAGAACGCTGAAAGGTTTCGCCTCCACTCAGACCGCTCGCCATCTTCAACCAGCACTTTGTGATTTTAATTGAAGTCACTACGGATGACGTCTGCTACTAATAAACCGTTTTTCCTACGTTTGACTGAGAGCAGAGACGAAACTATTTATTGAGGAGTCTGATTTAGATCAGAATTGGGTTAAATCCAAATGTGTTTTTCTTCAGGCCTCATAAATGAGTCATTGAGGATCACCGCTGCCTCTAATGTAGATTTATTTCCACTCGTGAACTCAGTGAACATTGTGATAAAAATAAAACATAAGTTCATTGTTTGGAAATCAGTGTCGATGAACTTTTGTTCGTCTTGGCTGACGTCGATGATGTTTTACAGGCTACAATATTTTTACAAACCCGTGTTTATCAAGACTGTTTTAATCTTTCCTTTTGTCATCCACAAGTTACTAATTATTTATTAAGGAAATATATGGTAAATATTGGATATCGTTGGACTGTTACTAATCACAGATGAAATGCAGTAGAAATTCTAAGAAACCATAAGCCTTATGATCTTGAATTGATCATAGTTGAGGTGTTTTGACTTAGATTTTATTATTATTAAATTGTAAACTGGTCAAATCTACACTGTACATTGAGTTTTTCCAAGTATTTCAGTTTGTAGCACTGATAACCACCCAATAGTCTGCTCTTTTAATGGAGTAAGTGCTTTGTAATCCTTCCTTTTACAGTCCCATAATCACTGACTATTAGCCCTGGGTGGAGGATGATCTTGACGTCAAACATCTATCCTACGCACTGAACATAGAGGGGTGAAGTAGTTTTATAGTTACAGTTTTTTTCATGCTGAATATCTTTATTATGTAAAAAAATAAAATTAAAAAAATCACATATTACATGTCTTTAAATCAGTTTGCTTTACCATAAGACAATGCTAACTTTTACAATCAGGGATTTCACATACAAGTGTTTTGAGTTCTTTCTGTGATGTGACCTATAAAGAAAAAGGAAAAATAAACTCAACTTCATGTTAAATATGAACTTTCACATTTTTGACAGCCTCTTCCTCTGGTGACTGGTTTTCCTTTTCTTTTAAGCTGCGGCATTTTGCACACATTACAGAAGCTTTAAAGTTCAGGAAGGTGAAAACCCACTAATGTTAGGTATCCTTTGTATAGTGTTTTCAATTAAAGGCACCTCAGATCATTGTCCTCCGTCTGCTGTGAAGCATTGACAGTAGCTCTCATCACAGCACACATTTGAGCTGTTTTCCTGTGAAGGAGATACTGCTGTCTAAATACTTCACAGGTACTTCCTCTGCCCTGAAGGGCAGAGAGGTGGAGGAGTCCATAGGAAAACATGGTATCACTTAGTCACGGTGGCTTAACCCACTTTGAGCAGGTTATTTGGATCCGTCTTCTCTCTATTTCCACAATATAACTGTTTGTTTTGACCTGCTTTTGTCATGTATGTTTCTTATTATGTGGCTCTACAGAAGATGGTAGCGGCTCTTCTTTATCAGGTGTTTCTTCTTTAAAGGGCTCTTCTTTTATCTGATCAGTTGTTGAACTCTGTATTGTCTAGAGTGACCTGAAAGTAAGCGTATATCTGTGTGCGTGTGTGTGTGTGTGTGTGTGTGTGTGTGTGTGTGTGTGTGTCAGGCTAGCATGATGTTCAGTTCGGGAGTCTTCTGGATGGGCCTGTTCTTCATCCCAGTCACCTCGCTGGTCTTTGACGTGGCCTACAAAGTGTGAGTCTTCTCCCCACTCTGCTCACTCATCATCACTCCAATACACATCCGATACAGGAAATTCCTCCAGAATCTCTCCTATCTTCTGAAAGAAATACCACTCAGAGTTTGCAGGGACTTTCAAGGAACACTAGCGTTCCCGTTCTGTGAACACTTCATGGGAAAATGTTTGTTTCTGTCCTTGATCTGGCAAACATCAGCTCACAGCAGCAAATTGCAAAGCTAAAAGTTTTATTTCCTGTTCTGAGGAGGTTAGATTGAGGAGAGTACGTTATAATGTCACATCTGCATGAAGCTGAAGCATATGCTGATGGCTGTCTGTTCCAATGGTTGTGATCTTGTTTAATTTAAAGGGTGAAGAAGGTGTGTTTCAAGACTCTGGTGGATGAGGTGCAGGAGCTGGAAGCTTTATCCAAAGACCCTGGAGCCGTGGTGCACGGGAAAAGGTACTGTTACACTTCACATGCCCTCGCACATCTTTGTTCTGTCATTTTTTAAATTTATTTTAAGTAGGTTTCAGTGTTTAAAAAAAGGGGTACATTTACAGATTTTGGAGTATTTTTCCTTAGAATTGAGCATATATATATATATATATATATATATACTCAATTAGAAGTGACAGACAGTGACACAAATGAAAAAGACCTAGGAAAAAAACAACAGTGAATTAAAATAAATGCACTTCGGCAGATTTTGACAACTGTAACTGAAAAAATACATAATCTATTAGGATTTTCTCAAGCCAAAAAAATGCCTGTCATTATCTGTAAGAAGTAAAGCAGCTCATTGAAATTAACTCTGCACTCTACAACAGTTTGATTTACAGTGTTTTCCACTTCATTATAATAATCTGCTTGGCTGATATAAAGGTCAGCGCTATTATAATAAGTAGAATATTAGGTTTTCTCTTTGGCCACTTTCACACCTAGTCGACAGGTTACTGGACGAGGTTTGTATCTAAATGTTATTTTCTATGGGATATAAGACTGTAAGTTTACTCTACTGTGCATTGGCTTCAGCGTCCTAATGTTGTAAACAGACAAAGCCATTACTGCCGTATGGGATAAATCATCGTATCACCTATCAAACCGTTTTTCCTCTGGTATGTAAGATAAAAATACTTTCTTCCCCTAAAATCTCTTAGAAACTTGGAGGAAGAATCATGTAGAGCCCCAAAAGCCCACAAATGCTCATGTTCCCCTGCCAAAAACTATTACGATGTGGAAAGAAGAAATCGTCGAATTGCTGCTAAATTACTGGAGTTTGACTGTAATATCAGTAATCATGTCAAAACTAGGTGTCCTTTTTTTTTCAGAAACAGAATGTCTCATTTCAGAGCAACAGTCCCCCTATATTAAAGCCATATATTATGAAAACGTATTAGTTGAACCCGTCCTGCGGGCTCTCGGGGGTCCTGGAGGCCTGCAGCAGGCATTAGCGTGGAGCCGATCAGTGTGAGATCTCCTGCTGGCTGAAAGTTATCCCCCCACCTGGCCACTGTCCCAGACCCAGCAGGCTGCATGCAGGCCGGCTGCTGGCACACACATCAAGAAACAAACACACAGGGACACGTCCGCAGAGAAATACATGAGTTTATGCACACGCACAAACACACAAACAAGTATGAAGAGCAAAAATATACATACGGACTGATGTGAACATGTTGAGAGCTGTATAGGAATCCGTCCCTCTAGGATTTTTTTTTTTTTTTTTTTTTTTGGTAGAGGGGGATTATCGCAGCCTCAAATGATTTCACGGCAGCTTTTATAAAATATTTCTTTAGGGTTTGTTGCAGTGAAGGAAATGAAATCGTTGAAGCAAGTGAAAATTGCAAAAAGTAGTTGCAATTTTTTTTACATAATTTAATAAAGACCGAAGGCAACATGTTACACGCGGACTCCTCCGTTTTGGTTGCATCGTAGGGTGTTTAGTGGTATTTTATGTTGATACATATATCTTCATAACCAGAGGAAGGGAGTTTGATAACATACATCTACAGCTCCACACATGGGGGGGTCTTTTAGGCATGACTGGTGACTCATGGGACACTTTACCGATTGGTCACATTTGCAGAAACGCTGGGCATGTTTATACAGAATTCATTGAAAATCAGTTGATGTTGCGTTATTTTTGTGTGCGTTACATCCTGGAGGAGCTGATAAATGCCTCTGAGCGTCATACTTTTGTCACTTTACACTCACACTAGGTAAGACAAATGGTTTTATGTAGCACCATTCATGCACAAGGCAATTCAAAGTGCTTTACAAAGGCATAAAATTACAGTAACATCATAGAGAATAAAACATTAAACAAAAGGGAAGGGCAGAAAAAAAAGAAATTAAAACAGGAATTAAAGACGGTTAAAATAAAAGCTAAAAACAGTTTGATTATATTGATTATACTGAATGATATGAGGCGAAGCTGCATCTGGGAATAACACTGTTCAGTAAAAACGAAGAAATGACCTTTAAACGACAAATATTAAAGCATACGTGTTTATATTTCCATTGTTTTTCTGCTTTAATTGGTGCAATATTAATTAATATTATTACAGTGGTGGGGAAAAAAAGTTATTGGACACCCCATGAATTTGTAATATATTACATTAAGAATCCCTCTTAAGTCTTTGAAAGTACATGTTCCCTTCTGCACATGCTCTGTTCTATCAAAACTGGATGTTTCAGCAAGATATTGAACCTGTAACTGTCCAGAAATCAATTTAGCTATTGTTTTTCTTCTTAACAATAAACAACAAAACCAGAAAAAAAGAGATTTGTCATCAAATATTTCATGATAATGTTTGATTGTGTTAAATCTGACTTAAATAAAGACAGTATAAAGTGTGATTTCACAGAAAATCCAACCAATTTAGCTCAACGTTTGTTTAAGAAAAACAATAAGAGGACGTTAAACTTGTACTGATCCCTCTGCAAATAATGAAATAAATAAAAACAATCGCTGGAAAACACTTAAAAATGTGTAAATACTTGCACGGTATCGGCGCCAAATCCTAAACTAAATAACAACATTGACTTGTTTTATCTGTATTTTAATGTTTTTTCACATTCACACTCACAAAACACTGAGAAAAGGACAGTTTTGTGTGAATAAACTGATTTTCCTTCTTCGGGCCGCTGCCTCTCACACACATGTTGCTCTTCCCTCTGTGCTCCTGTAGAGTTTAGTCTGTCTTCATGGTGTTTGTAGCAGTAGGTAGAGCAGCTGACAGGTCCATTGACTCTGGAGCTTCTCGGACTGGGTTTGATGTATGGCTCATTAAACCTTCCCGTGGCGCTCAGCATGCCGCTAACACACTTACTGTGTATGTGTGTGTGTGCAGTTTGACGGAGAGGGCTCAGCTCCTGAAGAACGTCTTCAAGAAGAGCACGGTCAGCTTGTACCGCTCCGACTCCATGCAGCAGAACCTGCTCCGTAAGTTACACGCCGTCTTTATCGTCTCTGGCTTTCCTTCATTCTTTTTCTCTTCTTCTTTTTTTTTCCTCCACACTCTTTTGTAACTTAATAAACGCGCCTCATGGCTCGAGTTAAAACATTCCCCCAAAGACAAAAAAAAAAAAAAAATAGATTTATCTGTTCTGAATTCGTGAGGCTGTTTGGGGAACGTAGAGAGCGTAATTTTTCCTGCTCTGACACTGTATCTTCAAAACCTCCAGAGTAGCTCACATTCATCTCAGGGAAAAAAATTAAACCCTCTGCTCATCCCACCTCTGTTCATAAATACTCTGTTTTAACCAGATACAGGAAACTCACATGCAACTGTGTCTGTAAACAATCTTACGTTTCCATGGCAACGTGTTATACATCCATCAAACAAACTATCACCGTATGTGGACCCGTACACGAGTTATTGTCTTATGTGTTATAGAAATACAGCATCAAATCTCCTTTTTACTGATACTTAAACAAGTATTGGATCCAACTCTTTTAGAATCCAATCCAATACAGTACAGTACAGTAGAATACAGTACAATAGAATACAATACAATACAATACAGTACAGTACAATACAGTACAATAGAATACAGTAAAATACAATCCAGTACAGTAGAATACAATACAATACCGTACAGTACAATAGAATACAATACAGTACAATAGAATACAGTAAAATACAATACAGTACAGTACAATAGAATACAGTAAAATACAATCCAATACAGTACAGTAGAATACAATACAATACCGTACAGTACAATAGAATACAATACAGTACAGTACAATAGAATACAGTAGAATAAAATAGGAGAGAAGAGAATAAAATAGAATAAAGTAGAAGAGAAGAGAATAAAGTAGAATAGAATAGAATTGAATTGAAGGTAGAATTATCTTTAGGTGCCATAAAAGTATAAATAATGTATATAAAAGGGTATAAAAACTGAAAATATAAAAGAAAAACCCTGATGCCATAAATACCTAAAAACAGTAAAAAATGTTCTATTGTTGTTTATTTTACTTAGATAATAAAACTTGAGTAGCTATTGTGTTTACTTATATATTTTCACACTTAGAGGAAATTGCTGCTTCTTTTTTTGTTTTGTTTTAAGATTATGTTAAAAAAAAAAAAAAGTTAAACATGCACCGTCAGTGTAAAGTTGAAACCAATATTTTGCTTTTTTTTTTTTTACAAACGTTTGTTTCCTTGAGTATTAACAATCGAGATAAGCATTAAAAAAAAAACTATCCTTTTTTTAATCACATGTAAAATATCAATTCATAAAATCCAAATAATGAGCAGAAATAGACGATACATGTTTATATTTTACTCTGCGGTCCAATGTTCTCTGTTTAAGTCACCATTTTCTACCATTATTTTACAATGTTCTACTTATTGTTCCTTTGTTGTTTTATTTATTTTTGCAGTTTTGATTATTTGTGTTAAGACAGCTCCAAACCTTTAACAAATGTTAGAAGATCAATATTCTATTAGTGAGTCTTTTCTCAGAACAGGACAGAGTCACTGGGTAGTTTTGGGTTCTGTCCATCTGCGCTCCTCCGCTCTGAGCATGGTCTTGTTTGTTTGTTCTTTTGCTTGGTTCTTGGTTCTCATCTTTCCTCTGTCTGATCAGTTTGTTTTTTGTTTGTCTCATAGGTGGGGATGAGATCGTTATTGTGTGATACCTTTTTTTTTTTTTTTAATATTCTTATAATATCCAAACCTTACCCGTTACCGTCCCTCTGTAGCTCCCTGTTTAGACGCCTCTCGTCCTTCCTGTCGTTTTTTTTTTCTCTCTGGTTGTTGACTTCCTGTCCTTCCCTCGTGTGCCTCGAGTGCCCTGAGTTCTGCTCAGTAGAGCGACGTAACCATGAAATGATGAAATGTTGCACTGTTATTCCCCCACAATGCACTCCACTCAGCGGGGTCCTTTGAACTTGCCCGCTGGCCTCCAGGTAGTGATCGAGTCATTTGACACCTGAAGGTGAGTCAGGGGGTCAAAGGTCAGTGTGGACCCTTAATGCAGGGCACAGACCTGTAGGAACCTTTAGGTGATAAATTGTAGACTCCAGAGAAAAAGCAAGTTTATCACAGCTGTCATTAGTTTTTTCTTTTAACTTTTTAACTTATTATTTAAATCAATTATTTATATGATTTGTTTTACACTTATGTTTTTTTTTCCTTTTATGTATATTCAGTTGCTTTAGTGTATCTTGTTATGTTTAAGTGCTTGGTTGTATTTTACAGCTCTGTAATAACAGTAATAGTTTGATAATAATGAGGGAATTATTACATCCTAATGTAATATACGTGGGTATAGACAGGTACAGTGTTTAACAAAATACCACCCAGTATAAGGTGTTTTCTACTGCTGCTTTAATTTAACAGTATTTCTGTTTTACCTAAATATGTTTTTATGTTTCTATAATGTAGAAAGTATATGCAAGATCTTTTCATCATAATAATATCTTTAATGCTAAAAAATATAACTATAGTTGCTATCCATATATTTTCATGTTGGTTTTCCAAAAATCCATAGGGAAATGCAGCAGCAAATTTTTATTTTTTTTTATGAAGTTGCACATTTCCAGTTATTATCTTTCATTCCTGTGTAAAACTACATAAAAACAACAGCAGCAAAGGTGGACACACAAAAATATTTACATTTTTGGTTATTATTTGTCAACAAGGGCTATTTTGTTTTTCCAATTGGTCAATTTATCAATGAATAACAATAAAAGTGTTCATTTGAAATAAGATTTTGATAAACTATGAAGTTATTTATGTTTTCTTGACAGGTGCTTTAATACATTTGTTAAACACCATAATATTAGTAATAAATAATAAACTCTATTTAATTATTTCTGCACTTAAATTCTACCAAATTTCAAGTAATGTCAACATTCGGAGGAATTTGTAATGTATTCACTGTGTTATTTTAAGATAACGATAAAGTTTATTCGCATAATCGGGTACATAGGTATTATAGTGCAGAGGTCTGAGAGTACAAGTGAGATTAAAAGATCTGATAAAGAATTTAAAAAAAATGACATATAAGCAGCATAAAAACCAACATACATAGTACAAAGACACAACTACAAGACAGTGACTTGTAACAAATATCTAAAAATAAACACCCTCCACTAATTGCGCTTTTGTCACTTTACATTGGTCGTATCCTCTTTGTAAAATCAACATCCATATTAGTGGTTTATATAGAGTCTAATGTTTCCATTACAATGAAATGCAACGCTATAAATGGAATATATGTCACTAAACCTCATGTGATTATCTCTAAGCTGTGGCCTGTTTTATTGAGTTTCCTCTTAGTGAAACGCTCTGAGTGATTATGTTCTATTTCAATGGGTGCATTTAGAGCTTTTATTGTGAAATATATTAACTGTAGCAGTGAAGTGTCAGGCAGCGGTAATAGACAGTGATTATTATAGTGGCTTATTATGAGTGATAACCTATAATCCAGCATCTGTTAGTAAGCACTGTGTATAATAATAACCACCTCTATTATCAAACTATTATCTCATTATTTTGATGTTGTTACAGAGCTGTAAATAAATAAAAAACTGTGCATCCGGCTTAAATGCTTTGCTCCGTTTTGCAGATGGTTACGCCTTCTCTCAAGATGAGAACGGGGTGGTATCTCAGTCTGAAGTCATCAGAGCGTACGACACCACCAAACAGAGGACCAACGACTGGTGAAGTCAGGCCTTCTCGGTCCCAGCCGGCCAATCGAGAGCCGCATCAGCCGTTTCCAATGGCGACATTTGACGCTTAACCGGGAGAAGCCGCGGAGCGAGTCTGTGCCTCGTTCCTGAGGGGAATTAATGGACATGATAAAGAAACGAACAGAGGAGAGTGATACCATGTTTTATCTTAGAAAAGGGGAAGGAAAAAAACAAACAAACAAAAAGGAACAAAAACTACTGAAAACATGTTCACTATCAGCTGTAGTTGTGTGTCCGGCAGACATGATGAGCACTGTGCTTGCTTTCTTAGCGGTCTGTGGTCTGAAGTTCTTCACTGTTCTCGCTCAGTTTGTCAGAGTCTCCTTTTCACTGATTTAAGGAATGACCGTTTAATCTCTGAGCCACTAAGTCTCAAATCCTCATAGTAAATTGAAACGAGCTCCTCCTAAACACTGTTATTATTAAAGGTAAAAACACTGGACGACGAGTGGAGAAAATCTAAACTTGTGTCCGATTGCCAAAGAGCAGTCGTATATACAATCTTCTAAATACTAGTGAATTCGGATAAAAAAAAAAACCTTTAACCAAATGCGATCACACTCCTCGGTGTATTCCAGCACGAAATGGACCACTTCAGCACAGACATTTGTAATATTTTTATTTTAATTTGCACTTAAAGAAGCGTCTATTGTGTAAAGCCTTACATTTACTCATGCCTTCATCCTTATTTCCTTCATGTTTTGGTCTCAGTTTCCTTTTCAATGTATGTAGATAATGTGCCTGGTTTTATTTAAGTTTTTTTTTTTTTTTTTAAGCTATTGCCTCTGCAACACAACCCTGTTTCCACTTTTATTACAGTTCTTGACAAATACTTGCATTCCACACATCACTCCTGTCTCAACAATCACAACGGTGCCTACGTAAAAACTTTTCCCTCGTAGAAGATAAACATAGCCAAGAATAGTTTAGCCAGCTAGCTTAGGACAGTGCTCCACACACACCTACTGAAGAATTCACCACAGTTTTGCACTTGTACAATGTGAAAACGACAGAGCGCCTCGTGGCACATGTAAAGTAAAAAAACAAAACAACAATAACAAAAAAAAAAAACAGAAGCTGAGATTAGTTCCTGCAGAGTTGAACAGGAGGCTCTGTGACGGTGTTGATGAAGCTGACGGTAGTGGCTTCTATTTGATGGTAACGTTTCCCTTAAAATGGAGATTTTATCTTTCTAACATAAGTGCCATTAGCTTAAGGGAGAGAGAAACATTAGCCAGGAAACTCCACGACAGTATCAAAACTACTTTGTCTCTATAGTTATTTTGTGGATTTGTATTTTTATATTGGAGATGTATGAATTTTGCATTGACTGGCTTTGTAATGAACTGTCTGTAACTTTTTTTTGTTTTGTTTTTTTTCCTCTGATAAACTGGCAGGATAGAATAGATAGAATGAGGAGCTTTCTTAAATGTCTTGTTATTATTAATATTAATATTGTTACAGCTTGATTTATTTATAATTGACTACTTAATGTCTGTGTGATTGCTTTCTTCTCCCTATGGGAGATCGGATTTCTGACCATGTGTGAGTGTGTGTCGGTTTATCGCCTGCATGTGCATGTGCTGTGTGTATGTGTGCGTGCGTGCGTGCAGACGTGTGTGTGCGTGCGTGTGTGTGTGTGTCACCTCTACTGTGGATTACTTCTGTGTATGCACTGCATGTCTGTGTCCTCTATGTGAGACCGGGAGCAGCTCTCTCACTGTCTCCTGGTGTGTTTCTTTTATTACGTGTATGTGTGTGTGCGTGCGCGTGTGTGTGGTGACGCTTGCTGCAGTTGTCCGTCTGCACGACTCCAGATATAGCTATGGTGTACTGCTGTGTGCTGATGCATGGCCCTTATGGGAAAGTGTGAGTGTCAGTGTGTGGTCTGACTGTGTGTGTTTGTTCGGTCACACTCTCGCTGTGGGAGTGTTTTTGGCCTCCGCTCGCTTCGACAGG
Organism: Maxillicosta whitleyi; assembly: GCA_029822895.1. Classification (NCBI taxonomy): domain Eukaryota; kingdom Metazoa; phylum Chordata; class Actinopteri; order Perciformes; family Neosebastidae; genus Maxillicosta; species Maxillicosta whitleyi. The sequence goes on from JAPSES010000002.1 coordinate 8,120,318, forward strand.
AGATGTTGCACAACGCACTCGATGTACCTTTCCAGTCGTGGGTATCTGGTATTATCTGGTTTATGATTTCTCTGAGTGTACATGTTCGTAGCTCTTTTTTTTTTTTCTTCATGCAACGTACCTCTGCTTTACAGGAAAAAGCTCTTTTTTTGTGCGTTTCTCAGTTCTGGTGATGGTTTATGACTTTCGTTCCTCTGCTGGTCTTTAGTGTTAACTGATCGGTTGTCATCTTGTCGAGATTTACCAAACCGCTGAATGTGGATGTCGTCGTTGTGGAAAAGGCTTGGACTGTTGCTTTTATTTCCAGAAAACATAAAACACGTTGTTGTCTGTGAAAGTTGTGGGCTGCATGAATGGATAACACAAACTGTTCTCTGAAGTGTTAACTGTACTACTTTGATTCTCCCTCGAGTGTTGATCACTTTACGAAAAAGAAAAATATTGCACCTTTTTAACTTTTTTTTTTTCTTTCCAATTATTTGTTTTCTTTTCTGTCATTTTGTTCAATGATTGTTCTGCATGTTGGGACTGCAAACTTATAAGTGTCGTCTTTTACTGCCATGAAGGACTACTGAAATAAACTTTACAATCATGGAGGAACAATGTGAACATCTTCGCTAATTCTTTTGTGTATTTGCAGATTTCTTGTGACCGTGTGTGGCGACAAACAGGACATACGACGCAAAGAGAACCTAAACAGGAAGAGGCAGGGGAAAAACACAAGACCGCATACAGGACAAACAAATTATACGAATGAAGTTATTTGTTATGATTGTGATGTTTGTGTCTGTGATCCCAAACAGACACAAATCTGTTCCTGTTGTAGACGAATATGGAGTGGAGTTAAAGTAACTAAGGTCATTTAATGTCGTTACGTAGTCAGGAGGAGAGTTTGCGTTGGCGTAGTATTTCTAATTATGTTCCAAACATAAACCTCCCACATTTTATAGCGGAAATTTTGCAAAAGTATCCACTAACATCTGCTTTTACCCATATTATAGCGTGTTATACTGATGTTATTAAATGTTTATATAAGGTTACGGCCGGTTCTTGGAGCCAAGAAACTGAATTTTAGTCCTTGCATGTTGCTAAATTAGGTTCAGATCAGGAATTTGGGTATAAAGACATCAAAAAATCCCACAGAAAGTCAGAAAAGTATAAAACTGTTGGGGAAAAAAACATCACCCAGTATTTTACATCTTTCATAATATATGAAGTAGGTCTTAAATTTTATTTGTAACGGTCATAAAAAGATTTTAACCCGTAAAGATCCAAACATCGACCAAGACCATGTACTGATCAAAACCGTTTTAATACCTGTTGATCCACTAATCTTATCAATACATGTAAATAATTGGTGTAAAATATAGCTATTCGTCTTTTTATGGTCATCAGATATGACCCATTTGGATGTTCAGAGGCTCTGTAGTTACCATGGAAACACTGTCATTTTCTACAGCATTGATTCACCAGTAAAACCCATGGAGTTGGATCAATGACAGTGAGTAGAAAGACTTGTTTTAAGGGAAGTCAATGATATATTTTGTTGAGAAATGTCACTATTTCTTCATTTTTTTTGTCCGTTTTTGATATAATAACTTTTGATTTAACTGAGTTTTCATGACCATCCAAATTAAATGTAGGAAAATACGAGATTTACAGTGAAAAATGCAAAATGTGGAGGGTAATATTAAAATAAATGGCGTTAAATCAACTAAGAAAGGTTCAATAGAGTGAAAAATGAATTCACTAAAACTTTATAGGGTTAATATAACCTGTTGAAACCATATTATTATTAAATTGCTGGGGTTTACATATTTAATTTAGTCTTTTTAGGTCTTCTAGAGAATATAATCATAGTGACTTATAACGATGACGAGAAGATGATGTTTTCCAAAGTTCACAAAGTCAAAAAGATGCCAAAATTTAATGATGTATTTAATAATGAAAACTCAGTAGATGTTTTTGGACCAATAATAAGATGTCATATTATCATTTGGAACTTGTTTTGACAGATGTATGATTGAAGATTCACAAGAATTTGTTCAGTTTGTACTTTTTTTTATCAGAGGTTATGCAATGTGACGGGTCAAAACATGATAATCAATGATGTTTGTTTTTTTTGGACCAGAAATAGCATCTGTTTTTTGTATCCAATCAATCATTAGGTGATAAAATTAAAGAACCAACATAAATAGAAGTACAGAACGGAGCTTGAAATGATTCCACACAAGGACGTACTTAACCCCTGCTTTACACCTGTTTATATACTGCTTATAAAAGTTAATTACGTGCACTTACAATGAACCGTTCCTTGAGTTTTCCAAAGTTCAGAAACTAAAAAAGATGCCAGATTTAATCACGATGAAGCCCAGGAGACAGATTAGTCTTCAGAGTTAAAATAATCACAACTCCTACCATCATGGGAAAAGAAACTGGAAACTTTTCCGTGGTTTGACAAAGATACGAGACTCTATGCATATCCGAAAGATTTGGGAAATGCTGTGAAAACTTGTTCACAGCTTGTACTTTCTTTTTATAAGCAAACTGTGAAATGTGAGTCATATGTTTCGACTGACAGATGTAGAAACGGGAGACCTGATAACGATAAAAATATGTCTTTAAAAACAGTGATGATGGAGGTCGTATTTGGCGATAAAGATCAAGTAATATCATCACTACAGACTTAAGGGAGCCCTGAATGTAGCAGCAAACATGACTGGACTGAACAGTTTGGGGGGTTTCAGAGGATGCTGATTGCCAAGTCTATTTCACAGTCAGATAAGCGGAGAACAGGACGGCCTTTGTGGAGTCTTTGCCATACCTGTTGGTGCAACCTAAACCTCTATTTCTGGGGCGAGTTGTTTTTAACACTGTGACCATGCCATGCTCATTGAACACTGACAATGACTGATCTCAGCGCTGCATTCCTGCTGTGAAGTCTGGCGCAAGAATGAGCGACAGGTAGTGAGCTGCTGTGCAGACCCGGCCACTCCGGTTTCCTCTTTGTCTGAGCCGTCATCGAGCCTCTTTCATGACACACGCGCGTTTCTGTCCAAATGGCACAAAAGTCAACCAGTGGGGTTTTGTGGAGCCACTTCATTATAGGAGAATCATTATAAAGGAATTAGAAATGGTTTCTAATGAGGTTATGGATCAGATTCTAAACAAAAGTCATAAAGAACCTTTCATATATTGGTTCAGGATCAATATTAGACAAAAAAAACCAAAAGTTACAACAGCACTTTTTGTATATGTTGTCCTTTTATAACCAGTTAACATCACTTATAACAGGTGTATGACGCGTATAACAGTTTTATTTGTATTATTATATTATCTTTCTTTATGCCACAGGTGTCAAACATACAGTTTGTGGCCAAAACCAACCACCCAAAAGGGCTAAACTAGGGGTGTCAAACATGCGGCCCGTGGGCTAAATCCGGCCCACCAAAGGGTCCAGTTCGGCCCTTGTGATGACTTTGTGAAATGCTAAAATTAAATTAAGTTAAATCATTTTAGTTCAGGGGCCAGACAGAACAATTCAATTTCAAGTGGGTTAAATTGGTAAAATACGACCATAATATCTAATAAATACTCACAACTCTGTAAACATTTTCATGTATTTACACCAAAACAAAGTATAATTTTGCAAAATGTGAATAATCTGAATATGAACAATCTGAAATGTCTTAACAATATTATCTGTTATTGAATTTTTTTCTGTATTTGTAGATCCACTGTGATCTATAAGTTATAACGTACATGTGAAAATAATAAACTGAAGCATAATATTGTTAAAATTATACTTATTTTTTCAGTTTGCCCATATTTTTGACATTGTTTTAAAGCATAGTTTGTAGATGTAAGCATTTTCACAACATAATTTTACTTTTTTCACTAAAACAAAGGAGGTTGGAGTTGACATTATTTTTAGATTATGTTATTATTTTACTGGTTCGGCCCCTGAACTAAAATGAGTTTACATCCTGGTTTAATCAATTCCATGGATGAATTTGTGAAATCTGAAAATTATACTGAAAATATTAACGATGAAGGATGATTTAATTCAGGTTCCACATACAGACCAATATGATCTCAAGTGGTTTGGACCAGTAAAATACTATCATAACAACCTACAAATAATGATAATGCCTTTGTTTTAGTGAAAAAAGTGAAATTACATGAAAATATAATTCTAAAATACAAAGTTTCCTTTCACAAAACAAAATGTGAATAACTTGAACAGCGATTTTAACAATATTTTATGTAACTAAATGCTTTTTATATCATTATATCCATTGTGGTCTGTGTCAAACTTTCAAGAAATTTCAAGTTATTCACATATTTTTTGCAAAAGTTTCATAATTTAATGTGGCATTTTTCACTCAAATAAACACAAATATTTGGAGTTGTTCTTAATTATAGTCTATTTTCTTATTATTTTACTGGTCTTGCCCCTTTGAGTTCAATGTGGACTGAATGTGGCCCCTGAATTATAATGAGTTCTTCCTTTGGTTGTTCTAACGCTCCCTTTAGTCTGTGAATCAGATCATTGAATCTACTTTAAATGTGGGTTAAATGCTGATGACTATTTCAGAAATATCACAATAAGGTGACTGCTCTAAATGCTGTTGATGGATGAGTTTTCAGAGTAAAGGTGGATTTGGGTTCATCGCCGTTGCTCCTTTTCTATGTTAAATAATAGCATATGGAGGATTTTCAAGTGTTGATAAACTTTATAAATCCTTTACATGTGGACATTCATTCAGTCGACAGAAAGTATCAAGAGACATTTTATTTGTGTCAAATTGGGAATCATTATGACAACCCCACTGTGGGTATAAAGCCTGTACAACATTAATAAAGTCCACATTTATTCCAACACCCATGTCTTTTGTGTATCAGGTCCTCCCCCCCTTTATAAGGGGTCTTCACGATTGTCAAAAACACAATTCCCTGGTTTCCGCCGTGTCTACCTCTAATATAAACAAACCCCGCAGTGGCCTCAACAGTTCCATGTGAATGTCATTGTCTTCATGAGAAAAGTCTGATACATTGGTGAGATTTGTGTCTGTATTGTAAACGGCTGTTTTAAAAACAGCACAAATAAAAATATAATGGAGTCCAGAGAACTCTGTTTACACTATGGTACAAAAGTGCATCTGATCCGACGACTGTTGGTGTGTGAAGCGCAGGGACGCCGCCTCAGGCCTCGCTCTTCATCCACAGCAGCTTTGTGGTACTTTGTTTGTCGCTCCCTGCGTCTGTTTAAAGCGTTCAGACTCTCCACGTAAACACCGCCGTCGGGTGTTTGTCTGTGCCGCCTCACTGTTCGGTTGTACTTTTACGTTCCCACTGTCAGCTTTGTCCAAAGTCAGCGAAGCCCTTGGCGGCCGTGAAGGCGTCCGGCTGCAGGGGGAAGAAGTACTGCTGGGGCAGGAGGAAGCCGGCACCCTGGGGGGCCATGGAGGGCTGGTGGAGCTGCAGCTGGGTGTGGGTGTGGGTGTGAGTGGAGGGCAGCGGGTGTGGGTGCTGGATGGGAGCTGGAGGGGAGGTGTAAGGCGGGGGCGGAGGCGGGGGCAGAGTCTGGGGGCTCTGGGTGGGGGTGGAGGCTGAGGAGGACACAGTGGCCGACACCAGACAGCCGTGCTGCTGCTGCTGCGGGCCCTGACCCCCCAGGGAGAACCTCCGCATGGAGCTGCCGCCGCCGGCTGAGCTGGAGCTGGTGGTGGCCGTGCTGGACTGTCGGGACGGGGCGCGGAGGCTCGGCGGCGCCGTGGTGAGGATCATGGGGATGGTCTCGCCCTGGCAGCTCCTCAGGCTGAAGCGGATGGGCTGTTGGGTGGGCTGTTTGGGCCGCAGGCAGGTGCAGCAGTACACGGCCACCAGAGAACCCACCACCACGAAGGCAATGAAGATACTGCCCACCATCAGGAAGGGAACGTACACGGGCTCTGAGGGCAGAGGAGACACAGGTCAGACCAGCCAGAGGTTCTGGGAGGTTTAGACCAGGTCCAGTTTGGTAAAGACTGGACCAGGACACATACTGGATCTGAAACAGAGTTTATGTCCAGGATAAACTCCTGGAACTTCTGGAACAGTTTAGTCACTTATATGACTCCACTGTTTGTTTGTTTGTTTGTTTATGTTTCTTTCTTTCTCTGATTGTTTGTTTGTTTCTCTTTCTTTGATTGTTTGTTTGTTTCTTTCTTAAGGACCCCATTAGTGTCTACCAAAGTTCACTTTATTCATCCTGGGTTCTGTTCATAATATTATTATATTAAACTTTATACATGTACAAAGCACATAGACAGAAAAAAAAAAAACATAGTTACATTCATTTGGCCTTATTTCATTAATGATTACAGATTTAACTTAATTTACTTTCAGGTAGAATTTTAACAGATAAAAAACTTATTTTATAGTTTTACTGAATTCATAATAATATTGTCCCAACAGTATTTTTAAAGTTACGTCACTAATTTCATAACCTTCCTAGCGCCTGGGTAGCCTAGTGGTTTACGCCACTGGCTTTGGTGCAGAAGATTGCCGATTCGAGACCCAGGTGGGCCCTTGAGAAAAGTCCTTTACACTATACACATCTAAACCTGTAGCCACAAGGGGGCAGTGTCTCATCGTGCTGGTACCAAGCCCGGATAAATACAGAGGCTTGTGTCAGGAAGGGCATCCGACGTAAAAACCTGCCAAATCAACATGCAAATGTGATTCTTTGTGGCGACCCCTGACGGGAAAAGCCAAAAGGAACATCATCATCATCGTTAACTCACATGAGGATCAAAACTTAGACTAAATAAGTGTCTCTTCAGTCCTACACTTTTTAGAATGTTTTCTCATTTTTTCTTCCAGTTTTATTGAACTACAAGGTTTTTATTCTTGTGTTTTTCTAATTGAGTTTTTTTTTTTTTTTTATTGACACTGATTACAAGTCATGTTTTCTCCCTTTGTTGTGGAGTGTTTAGTAACAAAAGCCTAAGTTACCAACCCTGCACCCAGGCTAGCTGAGACTTTTGTTACCATGGTAACGGCCAGTTAAATTGTTAGACTGGTGATACCTGCTGGTAAAATGAGGAAAACATGGCTCATAATATGTAGTTTGATTATGATTTAATAACGTGGAACAAGAAAATAGAAAAGACAATTTCATTAAAGGCTGCAATGAATGTTTGAGTCATAAAGTGATGATGAGATTTCTTAGTTATTTAGACGGTGGTAGCCCTGCTGAAGCTACATGCTAATGCTACATGCTAAAGCCATCCCACATTAAAATTTTACACATTAGCTTTTAATTTAGATTTTTTTTTTATGTTGTAAACACTGTATCTGTAAATGTTGGAATTAACTAAACTGAGAAGTGGCATAATATAATGTATGTTTTGTTTGTTTTTTACTTTTGAAAAAGATGTAATTTATTTAATTAGCCTAGTTGTACATAAGATAAATAGCCCTATGCAACAGATACAGTATCTAAAGTCTGTATATTTGGTAGATCCAAGTGAAAATAGTGGCAGTTTTAACACTTGTAACTGTTTTAAGCAGTTTTTCTAACTCATGTGTGATTGATAACCTTTTTGAAACCTGCTCTAAATGTGTGCTTGTGTGTGTGTGTGTGTGTGTGTGTGTGTGTGTGTGTGTGTGTGTGTGTGCGTGTGTGTGTGTGTAAATATGCTGTTTGTACTGTTTCTAAATAAGAATAAAAAATAAGCCTACAGGTTATTAAAACGTCACAAGCAGAATATATGTTCATTCATCTGGAAACACACACAGATAAAGCGTTATAATAACATAATAATTCTATAACTATTTTGTCATGCACTTGAAAAAACATTCAACTTATAAACTCCATTTATTTAGACTAAAACTGACAAACGTTACTGACTCGTGTTAATTCTACAAATGTTTCACAGTATCATTAACAGAGGCACATTCTTGCTGCACACACAAACAGCTCCGGTTTCACTTTATGAAGCCTTCGTGCACTTAGGGAGGAAATCAGCGAATGTTTATTTATTTTAATAGGGGGAAAAATTAGGAAATTGTGAGGACACAGCCCATTCAGCTGCAGATCCATTCGGGAAATTTAAAGAAAACTGATAAAACCCTGCAGTTTCAAGTCGTCTATTATTACCAGTTTGACGCCCTGCGGTGGGTTAAAGAGACGCTTCTGTCCTAATGTTTTAACAAGTGCAACAAATGACACTGCCTCATGATGTTGTGAGTACTGAGGCTGTGTTTTTTGCTTTTTTTTGAGCAGATTTTGGAAACATAATTTGCAGAATATCCCCCAACACATCTTCGAATGGATGTTGACTGAGTGACAAGCAAAACACAAAGTCCTCTGGTTTTTGTTTTTACACTGATAAGAATCTGAAGTGAGCCGAGGTCAGATAAAACATCGGAGCCCAAACAAAAGCAGGTGCAGGAAACTGGACGCTTTGGCTGATTTATGTTGGACAGAAGCAGCCTTTTACACAGCGGTGCTTCAGAGGAAACTGCATGTAGACAAAAGCTCACATTCCTGATACTTCTGACCATCACACCCATTAGAAATAACTACCACTTCAATCATTTCTGCAAACAGCCATAATCACCATATTATAAACCCCTGGTGTAGCGGTTAAAGCCCTCAGGTGTCTTTGAGCAAGGCACTTACTTGCTCTGCTAGGTGGTGCTGAGATGACCTCTGACCTCCTACTAAGGACAACTTAGAGGTAAATTAACTGGATTATTATAAAACTGATTAGCATCATTACTCCTACACTAATAATGTGTCCAGTTGGGTTGTTTTGAGTGAGTGGACAGTTTTCTTAAACTTTAATGATAAAATACCCTCCTGACATCCAGGAAAGTGAAAGTTTTCGCTTTGTTTTGTTTGTTTGTTTTGTTTTTTTTTTACATTAAACAACTTGTCTTGATTGGAAACTATGTCATGCAACATTTTTTTCAGATGCGTTTTTAAAATTATTTGTATGTATTTATTTTTTTTAATGAAATGTCCTTTGCAATGGACAGCATTATTTAAGCAAAACTGTCAAACTTTTGCCCCCTAAACAGGACAAAAATGCATTGCTGGGTCTCAGAAAGCATCCTGCCATACCACTGTGCAGAACCAAAAGGCTAAAACAAACCCCATAATTATCCTATCCGCCACACACATAGTTAATGAAAATCTTGAATTAATTATTTATATCTGTGTTGGTGTATTTATTGTATTTTTTTTTTTTTTTTTTTTAGCCTCATAGCATAATTGTCTATAGTCATATTTTTGGACAAATTGTGATATCTGTATAAAATTAACCAGCAGTGTCAGGAGGGTAAAGTTCCACAGTTATCACAATTTGGCCAAAAATATGACTAAATATGATTGATTTAAGAAAACTTGTAGTGGATGTTAAACATAAGTCGAAAAACCAATGTAGAAACTAAAACTTAACTGGATTTGTACATTTGAGTAGTTACTACAAATATTATAGTTTCAGCTGCAGCTTCAATTAAACCACGAATGAAAGGGTTCAACTTAAAGGCGCAATAAATTAGATTACATGTTATGTTTGGGTACATTTATGTGAATTATTTTGGGGATTAAAAGTTTCATCCAGCTCTGATTCACTTAGGGAAAACGTGGAAAATGCACTTTTCCAACATCACCAGTTTAGAAATGACAAATGGGTCTTTAAACTAAGATAACTTACGCGCAGCGAACTCAGTGTTGTCCACCTCCCTGTCGTTGGTGCAGCTGCCCTGGTCCAGTCGTGCGTCCGCGGCCGCGCAACAGTAGCGCAGGGAGCAGGATCCGCAGCACACGGTGGCGTCCATGGTGTCAAAGTCCTCCGGACACTGGAAACCATCGTGATAATTCCCATTAGAGTCCAGCCACCCGTGGCAGTACTCCCCTTGCGCGTCCGATATCCGCAGATTCCAGGTCAGATATCCCAGCAGGAGGCAGTTGAGCAGGCGCACCATCCCGGCAAACCACTGGGGTTCACGGATCCCTGAGCGCACTGGCCTTCAGCTCCCCGGTCACTACAGTTGTGCAATCCGGATCACACGCACTGCATTTACATCAACAGGCTGGAAGACACGAGTGGGTCCGTGGGATGCGGATCAGGTCACCGTCATCTTCACAGCATCCGGAACGAACAGTCTCCAAATCACAATGTGAACAAATCCTTAATTGAATCCTCAGTTTGTCCTTAAAAGACAGAAACAGCTTTAACAGACTTTTCTTTTTCTTTCTGTCTTTTTTTTTTTTTTTTTTTTTTTTTTTACAACATCATGGCTGAAGTTTCTCCAGGTCCGAACATGGTCCAGGTCTCAGACCACCAGGTCCGGGTCTGCCTCTGGTCTGATCCTGTTGGAAACACTCGTGGGTCCGTTTGTTGATGTCCGGGCTGAAGTTGTGTGCTCACCTCACTCAGACTCTACGCTTTTGTGACTCCGGCTGTGTCCGCGCGCACGTATCTCTCATTAACTGCGTGCGCGTTCACGTAGCGCAGTGGTTCTAAACACTTGTGAAGGTGCACAGACTAACGTGTATCTGTGAATAAGTTCAGTGCAGTGCAGACGGAAACTGTGGCTATAGTGACTTTACAAATACTTACATTTTATATCAAATCAATGATATAAAACAAACATTGCAGGAGTTTTATCAACAAAATGTATTTTACTACAGCAAAGTCTTATTTCTGTGTAAGTCTGGAACAGTATGCGTTATATTAATAATTTAATCACATATAATTTCAATTATTACATGTCTTTATATCCTCTGCACTTCCAATTAATTGCATTTATGGATACACTTTTTAATACACTGTTGACCATAAAGTTGGAATAACTTTGATTATAGACACATTCCTAGTTTTAAATCTGATGTTTAAATGAATGTGTTGCCTGAATCATTCAGAAAATACTTTATTTATTTAATCTCTGACTAATCTGATACTTACGCACCTCTGTTCTGGAAACACTGGTATGACTGCCTCTTGAAAGTATAGAGGTTTTTTTTTTTTGTTGTTGTTGTTTTTTTACTGTGTTTGTATTTATCTGTTTACTTTTTAATGTGGACCATGAGTCTGTAATAAAGGTCATCCATCCATCCATCCAGATACACTTTATCTATCCAGACAAAATCACATTGTCACAATTATTTAATAGGTAAAGTGATTTTATTCTAACTTCATGAGTATTTGTATCCTCTATTGTTAAGCACTTCATTTTCCTCTTGATCTGTCTTCTAATTATGTAAGTACATATGGGTATAATATACACCATAAACACAAATTCTTCTTGACATTTCTTTAAACTATCAAAAGTAAAAGTACTCATTACACATAATGCCCCCTTTAGCTTGAATGTGTTATGATGAAACATTATCACAACTAATTAATACATGTAATGTGATCATAATGTTGAAATATTTGCAGATACTTTGTGCTCTACTGGGTAGATTAGCAGTGTGATATATTATAAGTTTGTTATTTTGAAAAAGAAACAAAAGATGAGGTAAAGTACAGTTCCCTCTGAGAAATAATGGAGTAGAAGTATATAAAGCTGCACATAATTGAGATACTTAAACTTTGTCATTGAGAGAAAGTACTTATATTGTGTTACATTTACACTGATAAATCACCCTGATCACATCAGATGTGATCTCGACAGCCCGTGTCAACTCCTTTTTAAAAGTAATGCAACACTCTTCCTTTTTCAGCTTCCACCATT
>JAPSES010000002.1:8162796-8178579 GCA_029822895.1 Maxillicosta whitleyi
TATATGTTTATATTTTACTCCATTCATTACCTCAGATGATCCTTCTAATGATGGCCATGTGCTTCTGTTTCCATCCAAAACACACATCAGCTGATTGAACTGATAAACACATCCACACTAGAGTGAACACGTCAGAAGTCACTGTTTATGCTGAAGATGCCAAAGGACTCCAGAAAGTTTGCATCCTAAAAGCAGGAGAGGTTTGATTCCTTCCTCCTGGACTAATATAGCCAGTGCTTCCTAGCAGCTGTACCCACAATGCACTGCAAATCAACAAGATGAGATGCAGTTTCCACAGTCAGGGGTCTGTGTCCACTGTGGGGGACACCTTATATATTGTTATACATTCTCTTCTGGGTCGTAGTTCATCTTAGGTTGATTTTTTTTCTCCATATTGAGATAAATCTATCATCTATATTCATTCCAAAAGGAGACAATAGATGCAATTCATTTGTAGAAACAAAACAATAGGCATGAATTTTGTTCAACAGCCTAAGGGAAACTAAACCCACACAGCGTAGCCTGAGTTATGTTGTCGGGAGCTGAAAAATCATGGGTCATTTAAGTTCTCCATCCCTCAAAATGAAAAACATTTGTTCCGTCATGCACTGATTATGATAAATGGCGAGCCCACACCACAATAACTTAACTGTGTGTCTGTGATGGTAAACATTGATTTTGTTGTCGTCCAAATGTGTAGTTTATTCTTACTCTGTGGTGTGCACTCTATATAGTAAAATATGACTTTCACATTAAAAATACACAAACATGTGCTGTAATTAAGAAGTGAAAAGACACATTCAGATACGTTTCACTCGGCTGGACTTATTTACGTCACACAGTCTGGTGATAAAAGACATGAAGTCACTCTGGGCAGGTTTGGACTGTGGGAATGGGAGGTACACACTGACTTAGATATGAATGGACAGATAAGCTGCACCACCTTTTTTAAGTTTTAGTTACCAAGTAAACAAACTGTTTTAGAAGCAGAGTTGCTCTGGGGTAAAACAAAAAGCCTCTGGCTCAGTTGAACCTCAGCTGGCAACATGAAACAACCACAGTGTTTCTGGAAAAGTTAGAATAGACTGAAGCCAAGTGACAAAAGGGCAAGAGGCGGTAACAATAAGGAATAACAAGTTCCCTTTGAGTTACAGTCATTAAAAAGATCATCTGTGGAAAATCATTCCATTTTATTTTTCTGATCAGATGTTTATTTATATATATGTGTATCATTAAAATGATGCAGTTAATGTGGAAAAAATATAAAACATATTCTTTTTTCACAATCACCCATATAATTTTTAATGATTTGACATGATTTAGTGACCTGTAGCTTCAGATTTATGAGCTATAAATGCTATAAATGTTTTTATTTTACTTGTAACATTGCGAGATAAGGTATTTGATTATGCCATTATTTAATTAAATCTTTTACTGTTGCAACATGGAAGATAAATCACATTTTACATCATTCAATTAGTTAATTTTTAGGCCCCTTGTAGCTTTATCTCTGTGCCAACTATACATTTTAAACTTTCAATCTGAGAAATTTTCATAAAAACAGAAGAACATTGTGTTCTACTGAAGGTTACACATGCTAAGAATCTTACTTATCTAATTTACTTCACTTTCAGGCTCGGAAATATAAGCTGTGGCACAGGTGACGTAACAAGAGTCATGAATAAAATGTGAAACATTTCCACTATTAACACTGAGGTGCAGAATAGAGTAAAGTAACACAACACATCTGGCTTTAATTGTGGCCTCTCCGCCCTTTCTCCTCTCTCTACTCTCAGTGAAACTTGTGCTGAATTCCTGCTGTTAGTTTTGGCTCCACAGCATTTTCCCTGGTTGTGTTGAAGGAGGCAGGAACAGTGGCAGGATTTCATTGGTTGACTCCTCATATTGTCTATGTACACACCAGGTGTAAGTGGGTGGACCTCCAGGAATTTGGGTAGTGATTTCCTGCTCTGAGGCCCCAAAAAACAGTTTGTTTTTGAAGACACTGGTCTGATTTGGAGCAGAACCCCTGGGCAGTTTTTCCAGATTATATAATATGTGGGAAATGTTGCCAAGAGGAAATCAATGTGTTTTTTTTTCCATTGATGCAGCATGTGTTGTCTACTTCAAATGTAAAATAGGCTAATATATTCAATAGATTTCATATTCATTTATGGTTTATTTGACAAGAAGAAATGCATTGTTTGCAGATAAACTAAAAAAAAAAAAAATAGCATCTGATGCAAGAGAGGTGTTTGCAGTCAATACTCATTTGCAACATCTATCTGGAGAAGTGAAAAACAAAGACAAACTGAGTTTAACTAAATGTCATGAAGCTAAAAATGGTCTGACAGGACACAAAAATGTAGACATTTAAGCCATAAAGACCCTGTGCTACTTTTATGGCAGTTCAAAAATGATATTTTCTCTCTATTTAAACTTTGTTCAGTGATTTATCACCATTTATCATAAAATTACCCTCTTATTTTGCATTTTTCCCTTGGTGAAAAATGTAATTTTCCTTTTTAATTTTAATTCACCGATCATCTTAATATTCATAAAAGCTCAGATTAAAGTTGAAGGTTATTGTATCAGAAATAGAAAACTGAAAAAAGTTTTCTGTTTCAGCTAGTATATCAAACTGAATGTAAAACCAAGTGTCTCCATCCAACTCCATGGGTTTTACTGGTGAATCAATTTTGTAGAAGATAACAGTGTTGAAAAAACAGCATTTTACACCAATTATTTACACGAATCGAAAGATTTAGTTCAGAAGTTATTTTTAGTTGCTAGTGGTTGTTTTGGTCTTTATGGCTCAAAGGAGTGATTTAATACGACTTGTAACAGTGTTGATGTTGACCGTCTGTCATTTTCTATCTGCAGGTGGTTCAAGCTCAACTCTAAGGTGGGACGGAAGGAAAAGGAACGTGGTGAGTTACAGGTGACCGTCCAGTTCACCCGCAACAACATGACGGCCAGTATGTTCGACCTTACGATGAAAGACAAGCCACGCTCTGCTTTCGGGAAGCTCAAGGACCGTGTCACAGGGAGGAAGAGGGGGGACATGGAGTCTTCGTCTGCCATCGTTCCGGGTCGATACGCCGCCCTGTCGGGGTCCCTGGGGCAGCCATTTGGAGGGGAGGTCGGCGGGGCGGCGGAGCCTCGAGAGGTGGAGGTAACAGAGGAGAAGAGGAGTAAGATGAAAGATTTCTTCAAAGGCAAACTTCGAAAGTCATCTGACACCAGGTCGTGTTCGTCGCTGGCCTCAGAGAGCAGTATGTCCTCCATGGCCAGCGATAACCCCGGCCCACCGCCCAGTCTGGACCTGCTATCAGATCCACCCAGCTCCCCCATCTACTCTAGCAAAGTGAGAGTGGACACACACTATGGAGAGGCAGATTTAGCTAAAAAAGGTGAGATTGGAATTATTTTTACCTCTATTATATCAGGCCAGATAATGTGCAATCAGTCAAGTTCTCCTGCAGGTGTTTGTTGCAGCTGTGGTCCACAAAATGACAGTACCCCAGGTTTAGGTGGAATTTACACCCTGCTTTGTAAAGTGCTGCCCAAACATAAAAATGTATTATTTAAGACGTGATATTTTGGTTTTGTAAATGGAAGTATACATTTTCAAAAATTTCCCTGTGGTCTACATAAACTGTAAATGCTCTGCAATAGGAAGAAGTTTTGAGTTTAACTGTTTAAGGATAATTGTAAAAATATGATGATGTATGTGAAATTATACATGACAACATACATGTTGGTGTAATCTGCAACGTCACCACTAGATTTAGCTAAAAATCACAAACTGAACTAAGAAATGAAAAATGGACGTAAGGAGATGAATGTAATCAAAACCATTACTTGTGTTTAAATAAAAAGAGATGTAAACATTTTTCCACTCATGTTTTGTCCTTCTGTCCACAGTGCTCACCAGTCAACACACCACTAAGGTTCTGACACACAAGCGAGCCTTCAGCGACGAAGCCAGTAAGATCACAACAGGTGTCCTTCGATCGAGCCCCGCAGTGGAGTCCCTTAAAGGTCAGACCATGACTCAGTCTAAGTCGTCTCTGTGCATTAACGGAAGCCACGTCTACGACTCTGAGCTGTCGACTCCGAAGACCTCCGGCACTCTCCCGTCCAAACTGGTTCTGCTGGAAAAATGCTCCCCGCTGTCTCGTTCCCTGCAGAACCTCACCAAACGAAGCGAAGACAAAGGTTCCTTTACTGAGGGCCGCCGCTGGTCCTTTGACAAGACGAAGAAAGACGAGGATGAAAAGGAAGCTCAGACATCTTCTCCCCCGAATCCAGATGCTCAGATAGGTGGTCGCCCAGTGCAGGCAGCCATGCCCATCGTCTCCTCCGCTTCTGATTCATCCGACAAAGGAAAGAAGTTAAGAAAGACGCTATTCTCTGGAGGGAGGAGTGATTCTCTTCCAGCCAAGTCAGAGGTGACCCAGACTGCTTCGACGTCTGAGGGGCGGCTCAGAGGCTGGTTTGGCTCCAGCGAGTCTCAGAACAAGCCGAGGTGAGTCACATGATCGCCTTCAGGCTCCACAGAGTTTGATCCACACCAAAGGCCACCCGAGAGGCCTGTTGGGTGTCCTGAGTTCAGTGAATGTGCTCCTCTGTGCTCATCTGAAAATGGAATTGATTTACTCCCCCCCCCCCATTTTACAACCATGCTGTATCATCATCACATTCAGCAGCTTCCACTCCAGCATTTCCATTAATTTTTAGTGCGTCTAAACAGAAGATGCAACATCACTGTGGTGCAGAACAAAGTTGGCACAAAGATGTAATCAAAATCATTCCATGTTGATATGAGCTCACCCAACAGGATACCTGCCTGAGCGGATGGTTTTGAATGGCTTCGATGCATTATTTATTTTCTGCTTGATTCTTTGCTAATGTGCTTTGCCCTTTTTTTTTTATTTACTTTGTGTTTCCATGACTCTATCATTCAGCCAGTTTTATATCTACTGATGTTACTGACGAGCAGAAATGTCCCACTTTGTTGTGGAATAATCAATAAGTGTTTTGGTTTGTCTTTTCTGTTTGTATAAGAAAGATGTTCCCCATTTGGTAAGCTGGCACATCATTAACTAAGAGGACTATTGTGCCCTATTTTCCTCCACAGGCTGGAAGTTTCTCCTAAGGTAGAAAGCAGCTCAGATGTACCCCCTCCCCTCCCTCCTCGCTCCCCTGTGCCCCCTCAGTGCTCCTCACCTTCTGCTTCCCTCACTGGTCATGTCTCCCCCGATGAAGGGAATCACACTAATCCCTTCACCCCGTCCTCCTCCCCTTCCTCGCCGCCCATCTCCCCTTCCAACCCGTTCCTCCCACGTATGCAGCGTAATCCCTTTTTCGAGGAGCTCATAGCCGAAGAGTCGCAGAGGTCCCCTCCTTTAGCACCTTGCTCCTCTTCTGGCTCATCCCCCTTTCATTACACCACTCTGCCCTCCCAACCCTGCACACCCAGCCCTCCTTGTGATGTTAAGGCAACAAATATGGCCTCCATAAAGAGGGAACGCCCCAGGCCAGTAGCTAGGCAGATATCTCTCCCTGCATTATTACCCAAAGCCTCCAGTAACCCTTCAGCTCCTCGTTCCTTATCAGAGAGTGCAAGAGAATGGGATGACTCTTTTGATGCCTTCGCTTCTAGTCGCCTCAACTCACCTAAATCCAATCATCCAATATCAAATCATAAAAAAGAAAGCATAGTAAATAATATTAATACTTTGAGTCTTGCACAAGAGCTAGAAATGTGTGAACAGGAGCCTCCACCATTGCCTCCAAGACGACTTTTACGAACATCTGTGAATGAGTTATACTCCGACGGCTGGTTGCACAGAGGTCAGGCGCTCGCTGTCCATAAAGAGGCCTACCTTCTGTCGCAGACTGGTGTGGCCTCGCGACAACATGGAAGGGGAGAATACAAAAGAAACACACCCAGCATCTCCCCGGATCCTCACACTAGCAGCGAAACCTCTGATTCCATCAGTGGTCACGCTCAGCCATATGCAAATCTTACTTCTCCGACATTCATGTGTGAAGAAAAGCTGAAAAATATCATCAAATATGAACCTTTACAGGATGAAAACGACTTCTGGGGAGGGATGTTGTTTGAGCAAGATTTGTATGGTCGAAACTATGGGCAACCCCAAGTAAATAGTCGCCATTTATCTGTTAATACAGAGGAAACTAATGGAAGCAAGGTTGTATCTAAAAGCTCAGGCCCCAAAATGATTCTTGGTAATGAAATCCCTTTTGCAGACCTTTTGAAGATGTCATCCACTATGCTTCCTAAGCCAGATGCAGATTTAATAGATAATACTTCCAATCCAGTGGAGGAACCAGTAGATTCATCTGATGTTAATGTAGCCCAAAGCACATGTATCAACAATAACATTTCATTCTCACTAACTTTAGGAGATCTGAACATGAATGTGAATAACTCAGATTTTAGTTTTATCGATTCTGATGGATCTTCTCATTCGGAGGCAGTTGATACTCTCAAAGGCTTCAGTAGTCAAAGCCAGACTTCTCAACAGCAAAAAGAAGATTCATACATTCCTGCTTATCATGAGGAAACAATCACCACACCAGAGGAAATGTTCACTTTAAAGGATACCTACATCCCTGAGATGAACTCCTCATTTGAAATAACTGCATCATCTAATAAATTGTTGAGCATCTCTCCAGTTTGCCAAGAAAATTGCAAGGATTGTCTTAACTGTGATCAGAAAAATGTAGCACTACATGGTAAATCCAGGGTAGTAGGTAAAGACCCTGCTGCTTTACCTTTACAACAAAAACAAGTATTTAACCCACCTGGTGTAGAAGCAGAACTCAAAGATGATTTTAAAACATTGCAAAATCCTGTGGATGATAATGGAAATCTGCAACAAAAGGTGGTTAGTGCACGTTTTAGACCCAAAGCTGTGACCAGAACAAGTAGCTGTAGTAGCCTGATCGACCAAATCAAAAATGGAGAGGGAGACTTCGAGCAGTTTTTGTCTCTGGTTAAAAAAATTTCACAGGAAAGTGAAGGACCGTTGTCATATCAGCCCAATAAACCTGCTCTGTCTTCCTCACTGGTGTTCGATCAACAGAACGATTCATTCGTGTCTAGCGCCAAGAAAGACCAAACACAGCGACGAGAGATTAATTCAACATCAGAAGTATCTTCAGGGGAAGGGTCACTTCTTAAAGAAAACTGTGGGGCAGGAAAACGCACAGAGCTTAGTTTTGAAGACTTTCATGCAAAAGTTGCCCCGACTTCAAGAACCCCTTCAAAATCAAAGATTGGACAATCTTTGCAAGAGCCCTCTGCCACCCCTTCTGCACTGCCCCCGTCAGCTGATGCTCAGGCTAAACCCCCCTCTACCCCTGTCTGTTGCACCTCCATACATCCCAAAAGTAGCACTGGACTCAGTACTACTGTGGCTGTGGCCCCCTACACCTCTTCCTCCTCTTCCTCCTACTCCTACTCTACCACCTCCACCACTGACCAGCCCCTGGTCGATGCACGGCACTCACTTTTGCCTGAGGAGACACAGCCAGCTAGCAATCTGCCCCGTCAGGAGAGCAGGTGAGAATCCTCACACTAGGACAAACTCCTCTGTCGACAACTATTTACAAGCTGTACTCAATTGGAACATAACATACAGTAAAAACATGGTACATGGTATTTTTTGTTTGTTTGTTTGCATTGCTTTTACATATTTTTTTTACTCTTGGCCTGGCTTGTTTGATACCGAACACTTTTAAGTTTTGCTTTTTCATCCAAACCAGTTGGATGAGATCTGCCTCTGCACTGTTATTGGCTTGTTCTTGGTTTCACATTTAAGTTATACATGCCATGTTTTGGTTTGTTGTTGGCTGTTGTTGTTTTTCTTACACCATTTGTGAACATGTAGCAGATTTTGCTGCTACTTGTTAGCTATTTGCTATTTATGGAAGCTGGGCATATGGGCACAGTTGAGTTTTATTAAGATATTGGGGGTGTAAAATAATGTTCAGAAATAATTTGAAAGCCTGTATTTCTTTTCCACTTCTACATGAGACAGTCAGGTCTTTGACCAAAAACAGAAAAACATTTTATTTAAAAGGTCAATGAGATTTGGAGCACAGGTGTCAATTCATTTTAGCTCAGGGGCCACACACACCCAGTTTGGACTGTAGAATGATAGCATAGTAACCTAGAAATAATGGAAACTCCAATTTTTTTTCTTTGAAAAAGTAAATTAAATTAATAAATTATGAAAATATTTACATTTTCCAAGCCAACCTGAACAACAATGAACCACCTGACATTTCTAAAGAAAAATAAGTGCACTTTTGACAATATTGTGCATCATCTGAAACATAAAATATAGTATTTAGCTTTATAAGATAGATAAGATAAGATACTTTATTAATCTCACAATGGAGAAATTCAGTTACAGGTTCTCAGAGAACACTCAGTAGGGGTGCAAAAAAGATTGAAAAGTGCATGCAAGTGAGAAATTAAACATAAAATATAATATAAAATACAATAAAAGTAAAAGCTGTCTAGAGTTACTATATACAGCTATACAAATATCTTTATGATCTTTATGATTTATGATCAAAACAACTTGTCAAGACTCAATGACACGATTGACTGTTAATGTCTTCTGTGTAATTTTTGCACTTTGCAAATTCATCCTGTGTGTAGTACTGCATTATGCAATAATGGTGCAATATGTAATAATTTTTCACCTTATTACATAATAATGCTGCATTTTGCAATAAACTTTGCTGGATTTTGTAATAGCTTATTACATATCCCAACAGTTATTACAAAATGCGGGTGTAGCACTTTTTTTTTAAAGGAGTTGTAATAATTTGGTGCATCAAGTAATAAACCATCAAAATTGATGCCTCGGTTGGAAAACCCCTCATACCAGCAGAACAACATTAAGCATTCCATCCTAATTAGAATTAATTGAAAAGAACACTGGTAGCATGTTTCACTGGTCAAACCTAAATCAGATGTAACTGTATTCATTATAATGGAGAATGTGTTTTCAAGCTAGAGCTGCAAGTAGAAACTGCACTAATTAAGTATTACTGACAAGAAACTTCCTGGGCCACTGACGTTATGACGACATAGTACGTAATAAGTTATCACAAAACGTGCTTAAGGATTTTATTACAAAATGCAGTATTGTTACATAACAAGGTGAAAAATTATTCCATTATTCCATAATGCACCATTATTCCATAATGTGGCGTTACACTGTGGTCCAGATCAAACCCTTTGGAGGGCCGGTTTTAGCCCATGGGCCATATGTTTGACACCTGTGATATAGTGGGGTCTAATCACAGAAATGGAAGATAATATTCACAAATATGTTTTCATTTTATGCGTAACTTGAAAAAAAATATTGTGTTTTTCTTTCCTTAGAATGAAGCGTCTGCAACATTGCACCAATATTGCATAATTATTCCTCAACAAAAAAAGTTCAGGAAAGGCAAAACAAACACTTGGTCTAATGAGGCCTTTCATGTTGTCTTCCATTTTCGTGCTTACTGTAACAGAGGATGGGGTAATGCTGATTCAGTCAGTTGAAATCTGAAAGTAAAAGCTACACATGATACAATAATAATTTTACACACCGATCCTTCAGTGCAGACATAAGAAATGGACGCAGGTTCAATACAGTAATGTAGTTCCAAAGATGGAGACAGAAATGGGATTTTGTGGAGGTATGGGAAGTAATTCAAATCCTCAAAATAGTGTTTAAGTTCATTCTCAAACTTCTCACACTAAATGTAAAATGTTCACTCTTCCTGATTTTAATCTTCTCAGTTTTGTTGAACCTTGTTTTTGAAGCCAAAACACGACAGCTTGATGAAGGTTATCTCCATTCCTTCACCATCATAAACGACCGTTCTTATGCAGAACTTATCTTAACAGGTTTCTGAAATGTAACATAACTGAAGGCTTTGAAATGGTTTAACACTATTTCACTATGAATCTTCTTAAATTTAGATATGTGCCCAGACAGCCTAATGTATAGTCGATGCTTTTGCCGAGTGTATGAAGCGATATTTATTGTACAGTTGTACTGCTTCACTGGTACTAACATGGCTCCTGTGTTTTATATTAGACAGAAGATGCACATTTTCTGTCCGTCAATCTGGTTGATATCAACTTTCAATATTTCTGAATACAGTCAGGTAAAAAAAATAAGAGCTAAACATACAACATTAGATCTGAATGATCTGTTTATACTGTGTCTACAATAAATACATGGGAGCCATATTTTAGGCAATTTTAGAAATATTCCCTTAATTTTGCCTGCTTGAGGGGAAAAAAGGAGAGAAATGTAATATTCTCATATTAGACTCTATCAGTTTTAAAAGTAAAAAAAAAAAAATTGTGTTAAAACAACTTTTCTTTGAGTAGTTTCAACACAGATAAATGAAGCATTTTGTGTTTTTAACAGTACACACAATAGAATTGTACAATTAGTTTTTCTTGACTGTTGTTACTCTTGTTTTCATGAGTTGAGGTCTCAGATTTCTCTGAGTTCTTATTCAAGAAATATTGCTCAGTTTCTTTACAACTATGTCAGTTAAACTTTATTTATAAGACACTTTTCTCACAGACAAACAAAAACCTCTTCATAAAAGAAACCGAAATAAAAAAAAAAAGTAAAATATACAAAAAGTAGAGCGTTGACTAATAGGGATCCACATGTTGTAGATGTGGTAGTTTTTATGCTGTTGTGTATTTGTGCATGCTGTACCACATTTGTCCAGCAGTCACCGCCAAAACGTTCTGGCCATAGCAATATGTTTGTAAGTCTATTGTATTCCAAAATTATAAATATCTTCGTAAATATTGATCCTATCAACTTGCCGTTTTCAGTAGTGTGTTCTTTGACCAAACATACATAAATATGTTAAACCGCAGCTGTTAGCTCATTCTGGATTTTATGTGAATCTCCAGACACACAGACATGCACACACACTCACACACAGAGGTCCCTTTATAGCATAGATACAGCACATTGGTATCATTCAGCTGTGAAACCTGCAGAACACTGTAATCAAGAGAATTTTATACTTAATGTAAACACACACGTGTGTCAAAAAGCTGGTGGTGACATGTCTGTTTTGCAGACCTCATCCAGTGAAGCCATTAACCGCCAGCCAGTCAGAGAAGAAGGAGAGTCGTTCGGTTCTGGAGAAACTCAAGTCGACGATTCACCCTGGACGCAGCGCACACCAGGCCGCGGTCGAACCTGAGAAGACTCAGGTACCGTGCACCAAAACCACAACTCTAGTCTACGCTGAACCACTTCTACCTCTGCATTCATAACGTTTCCATACAGTAAATCGTTCAAATGTGACAGCGTGTTTACTCTTTATAAGAACCAGGTACTTAAAGGTACACTGGGACCTTTTATCCATCATATTACAGTGATATGACTTATTTCTTTTCCCACTTAACAAGACACAGATATTCATATTGTTTATACTATTGCCGTTGCTGTGATGAGGTCGTATTTAGATCAAGTTGTCAGAATAGTTGTGACAAAAAGAAACACTTCACCAGTAAAAAAGAAGTGAAACTGTGCAGCTGCTGCTTACAACAAGCTCCCTGAGGTTATTTCCAACACCGGAGAGAGAAATTCTGACCGCCCCTACTCCTTTTCTCATGTGTGACATAATTCTTTGGCCCAGATAAGAGTGTCTAGGTCCAGTCTTATTCGGTTTAGAATGTAAAACTGATGCAGGCTGCCTTTTTAAGGGTACAGTCGAATGTGAAAATAAATAAATACTTTCTTTGTGGAATTTTCTAATTGCACATCTGGACTCATAGTTGGTCACTTTGTCTGTCTTGGGGTGCACAGCATCATAGTATAGTTGTTGCTGCAAATGTAAACTATGAGTAGAACTAAGTACAAAGTGGAACTGAATAGTGTGGGAATATACAGTACAGTGCAAAAATTAGGTTTGTTAGTTTAGGGAAGTTCTAATGACCACATATAAGCACTTCTCCATCTCTGTATTTAGATCCATTCGAGATGTATGGGAAAATATGTACAGCAATAAAAACAAAAGTTCCATTTATAAACCAAAGTGGTCATATTTAGGGTTTCCTCCCTTTGTACTCAGCATGTCATTAACCCTTTTGTTCAGACAATATAAGATTTATTGCGTTAATTTTTTGATGTTTTATACCAAGTTTTGTTCAACATGTCAGATGTTTTTAATTGTTTTTGCTGCTTCTTCTCGTGGGATTGGAGGTAACACTAACACTTAGTTCAGTTTTTCAAGCATCTTCTAAGGCTGTGCCCATATTTTCTGGGTTTTTCGTTCCTTTGTTTTTTTGTATCTGAAAAAAAGAGAATGAGAAATAAATATGTACACCCATTTTAACCCTGCAAAAACAACAAAGATCCTGCACAGTACTGTATTTCTATGAGTTTTTCCACTATTAATACCATTTATCATTTCATGGAGCCATTAATAATACAAGTAAATACAGATAGTTGAAGAATTCTGATGATTTACTTCAGTAAAAATGCTAACAGCACTACAAGTAAATGATTTCAGCTTTGTGAGGATATCATTTCCAACTAATCAAAGAGGCATTTATTTAGCATAAGAAGAAAGAGACAGTTTCAACCCATAAAGGACAACAAACATCCTTTAATTTATTACAAAAAAACAACCCACACACAAAACAGATCAACATATTTGGACACATGAGGTTTTCACAGGACAGGAAATTGATTAAAAAATGTAATTTGGAAAGTATTATATAGATGTAGTGGAGTAAAAGTGTAGTGATTTACTCTGAGGTATAGTGGAAAAGAAGTTTAAACCTACATAACCTCTAAACACTCCAGTCCAGTCCAGTACAAGTACTTTACATGTGTTTTTCCAGTATTTGAGTGAAAACCCTTAGTTTAGCCTTAACTTGTAATGGTAAATGGACTGCACTTATATAGCGGTATATCTACACTTTGGTACTCAAAGCACTTTACATAGCCTCACATTCACCCATTCACACTACCAGTAGGTGGTTACTATGCTAATGTACCATGCAAGGTACTACCATGCCAGGCCCTAGTGGGAGCCCTGTAGGGTTCAGTGTCTTGCTCAGGGACACTTCGCCATGTGGACAGTAGGAGCCAGTATTTGAACCGCCAACCCTTCGGCCATTGGACAACCCGCTCTACCAACCGAGCCACAGCCGCCCATAAACTTGTATGAACTAAACATCAGAGGTGAATAATCCCAGGTTCGTCAAGTCCAAGTCCTGCCACGTATTGGTTCCAACGTGTTCACTGAACCAGCACATTTTGATGAGCACAACTCCTCATCCTCATCCAGGTAGATGTGATGTGTGAAGTGAACAGGTTGGAACCGATACATGGCAGGACTTGGACTTGATGACCCTGGGCTTTCCTACTTCTACTAAACATTATGTCTCCTATTATCAGGTAGTAGACACAACCCAGAGGTCAAAAGTCACAGTCAGTTTTAATTCCCTGTGAGTGTGATTGTGTGCAGAACACAGCGATTTAAGGAGGGTCTAGTTTGTGTGCTGTTGTGTATTTGCTGTACCACGTTTGTCCAGCAGTCACCACCAAAGTCTTCTGACCATAGCAACGTGATTTTAAGGTTATTGTGTTACAAAATCACTAATATCTCCCAAAATATTGGTCCTATCAACTTGCCGTTTTCACTAGTCTGTTCCTTGACCAGAAATACATATGAATTTCAAACTGCAGCACTCAGCTCTTTCTGGATTTTGTGTGAATCCTCGGACACACACACACACACACACACACACACACACACAGAGGCCACTTGGCTTCTATAATATACATACATGTCATATTAAATCGAACGACACCATTAGATCCAATATATTTAGGACTTGCTTAAGTATTTATTAACATCAGGAGTGCATGTGTAGTTGATAAATCACCCCAGAAGCAGGAATCCTGCCATGACCTAATACTTTCCTGTGGCTCACTTCATTGTTAACATCTGCAGCTATAAGAGTATGTCTGTCCTCTGTTTTCTAATGATACAAGTGACCTACTTAATATGATCAAACCTAATCTTCTATGAATGTACTGTTGCTGTTGGCTGTAAAACAACAGACAACAATAGAATGATTCTACTAAATATTAAGAACAGAAAACCAACAACTCAGACAATTTCATTCATTTACAGTACCTTGTTGCTATTTCAACATAGTTTTTTCCCTTTTCATCCACTTAAAAAGAATAAGAGGCACAACAAAATCAACCACAAAGAAAAGAAAAGCAATAATTTAAAAATAGAAAGAGAAAACAAAAGCAACGGGATTAGTTTCTGTCTCTTACTTTAACAAATGGATATGTTCAGCTAAGATAAGATAAGATAACATAGAATAATATTAAATAAGATAATAAGAGATAAGATGACTAAATAATTGAATCATTTAAAAATACTCTCCAAGACTCAAACACAATCAAACATAGATACATTTAATACAATTTTATCTATTTATATTTGTGTTTTCATATATGTATTTGTATATGTGAATATGCTTTTTTAAAACACTTCTCTTTTCGGTTATTTTTTATCCACAGAGATCAAAACAATTCCTCATGTGACGTCTGCAGCATCAGTCCGTTCTAGTTTTTTTCATGGTTTAATAAAAGATACTAAAGACTAAAGAAAGATTCCAATCCAACCAAGTTCACTCTTGATAATGTAACGGCTACTGAAGCCACTTAGCTTAAACGTCAGTCACATGTTCATCAGTTCATTGGTTGCTTAGTTACGTGTAAAGTGAGGTTGGTTATGTTTTGACTTTAGTTTGGATAATTAAGAAGTAAAGCAACATAAAAACAATTCATGTGTGTTTTGTTCATAGTTCAGACTGTAGAGCCTTTCTTAACACCTCAAACTGTAACTTGTCTCACAAATTAATCATCTGGTCAATGTTAGATCTTATGGGATGGCATCATTGTTTGGTAGTTTATGGATAACATGTTTTAACATCATAGAGGCTGTTGAATATTCACAAAATAGTCATTTATTCAGAGAACTCAGGCCTCTGCCATAGGACTCCAGTATTGGCTTCGATACGCGATGACAGAATTTGACAAAGTGTGTGAGAGATGAACCCTAGTTGATGTTGCCACGGTAACGGTAATATCTGATTCCAAGCTTGCCAGGTGAAGTTGTTTGTAAGATGACACTGATGTGCAACAATGAGCTGGACTCTGCTGAGGATGGATTTATATGTACAGCGATTCTATATATGGATTGAAACCCACAGCGTTCACATAGAGAACACCAAAAGATTATTTAGAATTTTTTTAAAAAATGGAAAAAACTGGCTATTTTGTAATATTTGCTTTTGTACAAAGAAGAAAGTGAGGCCTTAATTTTTATTGTATTTTGTTAATTTCTGTAGAAATCAGCAGCACTTGTTTGTAATATTTACTGTATGTGGAAAGTAGATGATTATGGCTTGAATTAAGATTAAAAAAAAAAAAAAAAGATTGAATTAAGTGAAAATTATCTTGGTAACACTTCTTGAAATAAGATTTTCTGCATCTAGTATCTAAAATTAAGTTCTTATATCTCACTGAAAACTTACTCTTTAGGTGATTTAGGTGCCGAGGACATTATGTTTTTGCCGGCGTTTGTTTGTCTGTCTGTCTGTCTGTTAGCAACATAACTCAAAAAGTTATGGACAGATTTTGATGAAATTTTCAGGATTTGTTG
>JAPSES010000002.1:8201040-8213988 GCA_029822895.1 Maxillicosta whitleyi
AGTTAAAACACCAATCCGTCCGTCCATCCATCCATTCATTTTCTTCTGCTTATCCGGGGTCGGGTCGCGGGGGCAGCAGCCTAAGCAGGGAGTCCCAGACTTCCCTCTCCCCGGCCACTTCGTCCAGCTTATCTGGTGAGATCCCGAGGTGTTCCCAGGCCAGCCCAGAGACATAGTCTCTCCAGCGTGTCCTGGGTCTTCCCTGGGGCCTCCTGCTGGTGGAACGTGCCCTGAACACCTCACCAGGGAGGCGTCCAGGGAGCATCCTAATCAGATGCCCAAGCCACCTCATCTGGCTCCTCTCAACGCAAAGGAGCAGTGGTTCTACTCCGAGCCCCTCCCGGATGACCGAGCTTCTCACCCTATCTCTAAGGCAGAGCCCAGACACCCTGTGGAGAAAGTTAATTTCGGCCGCTTATATTCGTGATCTCATTCTTTCGGTCACAACTCAAAGCTCGTGACCATAGGTGAGGGTAGGAACGTAGATCGACCAGTAAACAGAGAGCTTCGACTTTTGGCTCAGCTCCCTCTTACCGATGACAGACCGGCACAGAGCCTGCATTACTGCTGACGCCGCACCAATCCACCTGTCCATCTCACTCATAGTTGGTTATTTTCTATGTCTTATAGTCTTGTTCATGTTATGCAATAATTGACATCTTAGCTCTGCTTTTAGATATAAAACAGCCACAGTAAAACTACATGTCACCTCTGTTTTCTGTACAGTTTGTGTTGAAGATAGCTGCACTGGGTCAACAGAAGACCAACTCAGCTAAGATAATAACATCACATAAAAACCTTATGCCTTCATAATCGAACTCATTCGAGTAGAAGAAATGCTGCAGTGTCAGCATCAAATCCATTCTTTTGATTTCAAACTGTTTTCAGTGGTGAAACCAACAACAGGCCTCTAGATTGTATCAGTTGGTCACTTTCTTTGACTCTTAAAGTTGTTTCTTTCGTTGTTCTCATCCCACCTTGTCATTTACTGATGCTTTGGAAGACCGGTAGTCACTCGCTACTCCCTCTAGTGGTCACATAAATCCAACAGCCCATCAGTGTAAATGTATTCAGTTCAGATCTCTATAATTTAGTACACTGTCATCTTTGACTTTGCTTCATTGCTCTTTATTTTCAAAACTCTCATGATAATTGTAGGTCATTTTTAATATTCACAAATATGTAGACCACATAGAGCCCCCAGATTAATGAAAAGCACAGTGAACAGCGAACTGGCCATAGAGAAACCCATAATTTAATAATGTGCTGTGTATCATACCTGTCATTTGAGTTGATTTTAATGTGTTTGTTTAGTGTTTTCTGATCAGTATGACCCACCATCCTCTGCAGGTTATGTACTGTAGCAGCGAGTGTCGACAAGCTGCAGCAGACCAGTATCATAAGGTTCTATGTTTGGGTCCCTCTCATGAAGATCCAGACCACCCCATCAACAAGCTTAAAGATGCATGGAGGTGAAAGAGCTTTTCATAGACCACAGATGCTGGAACCTCCCCAAGCACTGATTTGCATTGATTTTTTTTTTTTTTTTTTGTGTCTCATCAGTAATGCTTTGTCTTTCCTTCAGGACTATGCATTACCCTCCAGAGACCTCCAGCATTATGCTCATGGCTAGAATGGTAGCTGCTGTCAAACAGGTCAGTCTCTTGAGTGCTTATAACTCCTACAAATTGTTTAGACTTCCCTGGTATCTACAGTTCAGTTCATAGAAGTGTGTGTAGTAACTTTCCATATACCCTCATAAAATAATTGAAAAACACAACACAAACAACTTAACGCTAAAAGGACAATCCATACTGCACTTAATTGGATTTTCTTTCCGTCCTCCACTTTGAAATCAAACTGTATGGTGTTAAACCTAGCTTGAAATTAACTTCTCACACAATTGCTATTAAAAAAAAAAAATAACCTAGCTGTGAAAATTATTTCTGCTGTAGTGTTAAAAGAGTTATTATCAAGACTTCGCGTTATTCTCCTGTTAATCTCACACCTTCATAATCAAACTCATCTGTTGAAGCAGTGGTGATTGTTTGGGAAACTTTAGAAAGTGCTTAGGAGTTCTACTATCAGAACATGTCTCCTCTAATGACAAATATTTATTTCAGATTTTAAGTTCTGCTTGTAGGAAAGCCATCAAATCAAATTTTATTTGTATAGCGCCAAATCACAACAGACATTATCTCATGACACTTTACATGTGGAGCTGGGGCCAATTTACAGAAACTCCGGTGCAAACACTTGTAATTGGTGACAGTGGCGAGGAAAAACTTCCTTTTAACAGGCAGAAACCTGGAGCAGACCCTGACTCCTGGAGGATGGACGTCTGACAGGACCAGTTGTCGTAAAGGAGAGAGAGTAAAGGAAGAGAACAGGAGAAAAAGACAAAGACTGGGGAGGGAGGTGGGAAGACACATGGATGCAAGTAAGCGATGATGATGATGATGAAGGCAGGAAAGGACCACGGCAGCAGACCCAGAACCGGTCCATGGAAAAACCTGTGACAATCCTGAGAAAACCTGTGAGGCGATAAAGCACAGAGACTCCAGGGAAAAAGTAAAGTTAGTAGAAAGAAATTCACTGGGGCATTAAAAAGAAGTTAGGAAAGAACAAGTCTGAGAAGAAGAAGAGGGGCAGAGAGTACAAACATAACAAGAGTGGCTAAAACTAGAACAATCTACAGTGGAGGAGTGGCTTAATGTCATTTATGACATTTTTAAGATGGAAAAAGTTCTTTTTGCAATAAGACTACAATGAGGTCTGTTTTTGGAAAGATGGTTTGGGTATGTCACACCAGTTTGACCATCATTTATCTTCCCCTTTGTCCTTTTTAACTCTGTGTCGATGTTTTTTTTTTGTTTGTTTTTTTTAACATCACAAATGTGCACCCCAGCATTCCTGTTCTAGGGAGTTTAGTTCTTATTTTGTGTTGTATAAATTACTTATTTTGTGTTGCTGAGGGACGACCCATCATCCTTATCTGGATTGTCTGTATCGCTGTGTGATTCAGTTGTAACTTCCAGATGAATGGATGAGTATGGTAAATAAACGTGAACCATGGAAAATCCTAATAAAAAGAGAAAACTTCATAAAGTGAGCTGAGAAAGAAGGTTTGTTTTGTTTTATTTCATGTGAATATAATTTTCAGGTTTGAAGGAGATAGAATTCATACTGTGGAGAAAAAAAACTGTTCACATAAAGGTGGTATAGAAAGAAAACGACAAGCTTCGAGTTTCCACCACTGGGTTTTTATACGTCACATGTAATGCTGACAAATCAAGTGGAGTAAATCTTTAATAAAGTATATATAAAGTCCTACATACTAACAATAAGATGGGCTCTGTATACTCTACATAATAAAGATAAATGTTGGTTTTGTTTCCAGGCTAAAGACAAAGCACACTGGCAGAAGCTGTTTTCTCACTTCTGCAGTCGGACAGCGAATGAGGAAGAGGAGATCGCCCATAAGCTCCTGGGAGAGCAATTTAGAGTAAGTTACCTTCATGTTATTTCTGCTGGAAATATGAAGTTGTTGAGGTGTGAAATGTTGAAAAACCTGGCATTTCAAACACAAAATTATGCTCTTATGGTAATCACTGTTCTTTACAGCTGAGCAGGCAAAGCTTGACTGTCACTTAGCTCTGACAAACGTCAAATCTCCTAAGGTCACTGATTATTGTCCTGCCTACTAAAGGTTTGTTAATCATAATATTAAATTACACTGTGTCTATAGGGGCAGCTGGCCTTGCTACACAGCCTTTTCTCAGAAGCACTTTATGATGATCATCTCGGTCGGGTAAGTACAGTTCACGTCACTTTATTTCTGTGCTTTTTCAATCCTGCAATTTTTACATTTTAACACTTTGCAACAAATGTGGATAGCTGCAAAAATATCTTGAAGGTTGTAGCTGGCAGCAGCTAATTACAGAGAGAAGCTTTTAGCTGACAGTTCAGATTTTTATAGGGGTTCGCTTTGTCTCTTGCATATTGGCCTAATTAAATCACTTTTAATATACTGCACATAGATGCTATCTGCAATGCTTTTTGACCCTGAAAATCTAATTTACTCTTTCAATCAAGCAGGCGACTTGTGCTGCAAAGGCTGTTTGTTGCAAAGAGGAGTTTTTTAATAAGTATCGTGGCAATGAACAGTATTTCTCATTAGGGATTATTTTTTTGTTTGCTTGGTTTCGGCCAACACATTTCATAAGTGTGATTCATGCTTCACAGTCCAAGGTGACATATGTAGTTGTTTCTCCCTGATCAACAGTCTATTAGATATTTAATCTAATACATAACACTGGAAGGTACTTTCAAATAGTTTGTCCAAACTGGTGTTTCTCTACCATAAACTATTTTTTTTAAGCATTTAACTGGAGGATTGTCTACATTATGAGAACAGACAGCAACTAATACATGAATGTACACTGACTGAAATCTTTCCAGCGCTATGGAGTTTTAAGGAGACGCTGGCCTTTAGTCTTAGGACAGAGAAGGTCAGATGAAAGTACGTATCCTCCACATTGGATCAACCGAGTCATTTTTATGTTGCAGTGGTTTGTTCCTGAGGGTTTCCGTTCTCTGTTTGCTCTTGTGGGAACTAATGGACAAGGAATTGGCACCAGGTATGCACCTACTCTTTCACTTCAGTGTTAAAATAGTAGGTCTTCCATTTGGATTGTATTGATAACTTTTTTTTTTTTTTGCTCAATTTTCTTTCTTTTTTTTTAAAGCTCCTTGAGTCAGTGGGTTCATGCTTGTGATGCACTTGAGCTTCCTGCCCAGCAGAGGGAGCAGTTGGACTCCTTTATTGACCAGTTGTACAAGGACATTGAGAAAGGTCACAATACAATCTCAGTTGTGCAGTAGTTCTGTGAACTAAATATTTTAGTCTCAGTTGAGCAGAATTATAATGGTCATAAAGTACCGCAGACCATTTGTTTTTTTTCTTCTGATGCACAGTTGTCCAGTCGCACTTCTGTGACCTGGATCTAACCTGTGTACCAGCTTCAACGAAAGTCATACGTTTACATGAGTTCTCTTTTTTTTTTTCTCTGTAGAAACTGGAGACTTTCTAAACTGTGAGGGTTCTGGACTGTTTATGCTTCAAAGTTCATGTAAGTGCAGTTCCAAGTGTAAGTGCAGTTCAAGTGTATGTATAAATGTAGGAAAAGTAATTCAATTCAAAGATGGTTTACAAGTAGAGAGACTAGAGATCAGAACTAATCTAAACCACTGACGTTGCTCATTTTGATGTTGGCAGGTAATCATAGCTGCATACCCAACGCAGAGGCATCCTTCCCTGGCAACAACTTCCTGCTTCACCTCAGTGCCCTTAGTGACATCAGCCCAGGAGAGGTCAGCTGACATGCCTGTGTTGTGGTTGATAAAGTCTGGTCTGGCATCGATGGGACAGAACATCCCTCCCCTAGCTTTGTGCTCCCTTGTCAGACAGTATTAGAAGGCTGAGACTTTGAGGATTGGAGTGGGTTTGTCAAGCTGTCAGAAAGATTGAGAAGCCTTGCATCTGCGTGGCACAGTAATGTCAGAGCAGCCGCACTACATTCACAGCAAAGCTCTCCTTTGAATTCTGTTTAAGACAGGAGTGCTTTGTACAACATTTCACCAACAGAGAGATGGAGGGACACGGCAACTTCCTGCACAGGGGAGATCATTGGACTAACGTGAAATATTTCTGCCATTTGAGCAATAATAAAAAAGGCGTTTGACAAATGTTCGTTGTCTAAACAAAAGGAACGTCCAGAGGGAAAGTGCTGAAAGATATAAATATTACAAAATTAAATAACAGTAGATAATGTATAGTAATCAATAGGAAAATGATAATATAATTGTTATGTTTGCATTAGTCCAGAATTATAATACTCAATAAGAGCTACTGTGCAATAAGAATAAAGTACATGTACACTGAAGACACACCTTCAGCAAAAAAAGATAAATGCTGCTTCACCGTGTTTAGTTTAGATTCTCAGCTCGACTAGTAAATCTGACTCGCATCTATAGCACATCCATCTGACTAAAACGTCATTGTTGAGGCGTTCAGTCCCAGTAACTTTGTTTTCCTCATATTTGTGCTCTTCACATCTCACCTGTGCATGTTCTTCTGTTTTCAGGAGATCTGCATCAGTTATCTGGACTGCTGTCAGCGGGACCGAAGCCGTCATAGCAGACACAAAATACTGAGGTAAACAGCTCAGATGAATCACTTGAAAATCACCCGTCTACTACAAATTTCACCTGGATCAATAAAAAGCCTTCCAGGCAATAATGGGCAATCCTGAGGCAGGAGTGTGAGGGGTCTGAGGGTTACTCCTGTGGCTGCACTCACCCATCAACATGTCAGTCCTTGTTAGAACTAAATAACAAATATTAAATATTCAGAGATGAGCCACGTTTTGTCAGAAGCGTCCTGATATCTGAACATTACATATACATACATTACACAACATAACATTTTTTTTTTTTTTGCTAAATCTAGCAAAACGACATAATTATTAGCCCTGAAGGTTTTGTGGTGTCAAATTCTATATCGAACTAGGATTAATTGCACTACATTAATTATGTTAAACACGGCGCACTGTGCACTGAACAGCAGAGTGTCAATTACTGCTAATTAAATGTGCAGCGAAATGACTGAAAATATTTTGTTCCCAGGGAGAACTACCTGTTTGTCTGCTCATGTCCAAAGTGTGTCTCCCAGATGGATGAGCTGGATATGACATCAGAAGAAGAAGATGAAGAAGAAGGCGAGGCAGAAGGTGAAACAGAGGGGGATGAGATGGAAGATGAGATGACAGATGTCTGATGAAAGACTTGTCCATTTTGTTCTCAGCCACCACCCCCCCCATGCCTGCCTCCATACAAAGACAACATGAAGCCCAGTAGAATAAAGATCAGTCCAAATAATCATCTGCATATCAATGGCACATTAGTCGTTTGGAAACAGGTCTTAGGATGTAAACATTTCACCCATTTTTTGGCCAAAGAAAACGTTTGATGTCTTCGTGTTCGACCCACTTCTGTAATTCCGTACGCTGTATTTCACATGCAACATTGATCACGGTTGCCTAAAGTGCTGACTAAGACTGAAAGATGCTAATATTCTATCGATGTCAATACATTCCACAGAAACGCCAGAAACCCAATTAACTAGAAGGGTTGTCAGAGTGCGTACCTCATTAAGTGGGATCCACTCATTTATATGGACTAGTTACGAAAATATGATAGTTTCCTTTATGGTGCATGGCCTATCGTTTAACCAAGTTACATGATGATTAGACTCATTTTTTGCATCATCCTGTTGAAAAGCAAACCATAAAAGCAGGTGAAAACATAACATAATTGGTACATGTAATAATTAACCCTACTAATAAGTACTTGATGTATAGCCAAGGCATGAATTGGCTTATTAATATGTATTGTAAAGGGTGGAATTAGGAGCTTGACTGTTAGACAGGTTGACGTGCGTCTACATTATAACGAACACGGTGTAATTGAACTACCAATCAACTGCGATCTGTTTTAGGAAGTTATTGGATCAGTTCTAAATGGAAATGCACGGGTGATAAATTAAAGGAAAACCCTGATGGGAATGATCTCTTCCAGGATGTCAATACTTATGTTCGTAGTGTACGAGGGAGCATTTAAAGGTTTAATGAGTATGAAATTGATGTAGGTCATTCATGTTCTCAAACACCTATTGAAGGTCTCGGACCAGTATGTTAGCGCTCTCCACTGACACCTTCATCAAAACACCCAATGATGGAGTATCTTTTTGAAGAATGGTGTTCAGACTTGTTGAATCAATAACAAAGAGCATTGAAACTCCTGTGGCAGCATAAGAAACTTATTGTTGGTTTATGCTTTAATTTGTCACCTGTCTGTATATGTGTGACATGTTTTTAAAGAATGAGGCCTGCATTAGGAGCACATGAGCTCAGAAGTGAGAGTAGATTTGTTAAAAGTATTGAGCTAATCACTAACTTATTGTTGGTTTTGATGGGATTTGCTAACGATAATAAAGTTCCAGTTCATTGCCAGCTTTATTTTTCCAGGACATTTATGGGTATTTGCATGTATATTGGGTGTATAAAACAACAACAACAACAAAAAAAAATAGGAATCATAGACCATTTTACCTTTTGGGGAACTCTATATAACAAGCATTAAACTTTGTGCATCATTGGATGGGAATGTAAACACCCTCTAGTCAGCACTTTAAAGTATCTTGAAATACAGTGTGCAGAAGTACAGATTTAAAACAGACATATTTCCCACTAACAGTATCTGTGACTCCCAGGTCAAAGAAATGCTTATCATCTTTCACTCCTGAAGAAACAAGACAAGGTGATTAAGCAAAAGGTAATTGGTTCTCAGGTTTTTATGCTAACATGACTATGCATACTGTATCGCAGAGGCTTTTTTTATTTATATTCTGTTGTAATTACAGTCTTGTCATATAGGAGGCATCCCACCGGTGAAGTATCGGTTGGTTTTCATGCTTTGATCTATGGGGTTACTTTAAACCTTACTTAATGTATTATGGAGACCTTGAGTAGAAAATTGCTTTGTCAGTAACTGTTTGCCCTTTGTTGAGAACTGTATCAACCGTGGTTCCACATGAATGAAACTGCCGCCGCTGCCCACACATGAATCAATATTACCACAATGACTGTAATCACAAATCCCAATATTTTCACTTACTTGACAAAGATTGGAAATATCGAATGAGTAATCTCAATTTTCTCAGTAGGCTCGCAGTCATCTAGCACCGGAGAACATGGCTTTGTAAGACACACAAGTGTAATTTGAATATTATAATGGGATCAAACAGGATTCAAGTGGTTGTTTTTACTACTCTGGCATAAACCATTGGAATTGGATGTCTCTGGAGTCATTTATCTGGTTTACACACCACCTGACTTTGACACAGAGGATAGGAGTGGTAAAATATTTGTTTAGCTGTTGCATATTAACCACAAATCTTTAGGCAAATTGTGGTCCTCAGGGGGGTGGGGGGTCTTCACTAATCATTGCTATTTTATGACTCTTGCTCTCTAGATTACCTTCATGCTTTAGGCTGGGTTAAAATGGCACATGTCAGCTAGATGTTTTATTTATCTGTCCATTACAAAATTGATCATAGAAACCTGCCTCTCAATCATTGTTCACTTTGACATCAAAGCAATCTAATTCAGGCTAACTGGTTTAGATAACAAGCAATCTACAGAAATGGTGTCTTGGCAAATAAAGTCGATGTCTACTAGATTTACCCCCATTAGCTTTAGTGATGTATGGTCTACAGCCTGTGACCAAAAACCAACCCCCCGAAGGGTCCACTCTGACCCATGGGAGGAATTTAAATTACATTTAAGATATTAACAATCATTTTAGTTCACGAGTCAAATTCAGCCAAATTGTAGTCACTCAAATCAGTAAAATACTATCATAATAACCTAGAATGATGAGTTATTTTCTCAGTTTTAGTGTAGGAAAAGTAAAATTACAAGAAAATGTTCACTTTTACAAACTACCCTTTCACAAAAAATGTGAATAACCTAAACTAATAGGAAGACATTTCTTAAGAGCCCAGTTTTAGTCTGCTGTTAACCTCTGTGATCTCGAAGTTATAATCTGCATGAATAAGTGATAAACTCAGACATAATATCATTGAAATTGCACTTATGTTTCTTAAGTAGAAATACCAGGTTCATGTTGGTCACCTTTTTTTTTTTACAGGATAGTTTGTAGATGAAAACATTTTCATAATGAAATGTTCCTTTTTTTTCCACTCTAAAACATTAAAATTAGACATAAAAAGTTTGGATTTGACATTATTTATACATTATTATGTTGTTATTTTAATGGTCCAGCCCACTTCAGATCACACTGGGCTGAATGTGACCCCTGAAGTATGAGTTTGACACCCTTGGTTTACAGTTACATATTCACCTTCTGCGTTTACTCCTCTTTGTCCTTAATCATTGCCGTGATGCATCAAATGCTAATTCACCCAGGATGAACAAAAGAGAAATGGAGAAAGAACACATTATGTACATGAAAGGATGCACACCTGGGACTCTGCGTGGCAGGAGGTCGGACCTCTGGACATGTCCTCCAGTGGAACTCCCCCACTGTTGGCTGTCATCCTCTGAAGCCATGCCAGAAGCACTGCAGGAGCTCTGTAACTTTGGAACGTGGACTTTGGTGCGGCCGCCCACGGCAGGGGTCCAACTCAGGCAGGCATACATATAGGCCTCCACATCACAAAGCAAGGGCTGTTTCAAGTAGAAAAAGTAAGGGGGTCAAAAAGTCCATCCACCCTGAGAGAAGTGGGGCAGATAGATGCTCGTTTGAGGATCGAGGGGGAGGAAAGGGAGACAAGTGTTCGAGGGAGGGGAGTTTGCACGAAGGACAATTATTATTATGCAGAGAAAGAGTCTTTTATAACGAGTCTGTCAAACCAAGAACGAAACACTTCATACACATTTCAAAGATTGCTGTGATCTAAAAAAGCATGTTATCATTTTCGCATAAATATAGAGGAGGAACAGTTCATGACTCTATTTAAAGCAATAAAATGTCAGATTTTACAGACTTCACTTTGATCAGAATGGAAATGTGAGCCAGAAATGTGCCCACATACCATAAACCACAAATGTTCAACTCAGTCTAGTGCAAATCATTGTCACACTTTGGATTCATGAAAATCTTAATGGAATAATTAGAAATGGTTGTTTTTCAAGTGAACCTCAGTCTGATTGGTGATGTGGTTTATTCTACACATTCACTAAGCAGAGGAAATAATGATATAAAAAAGTAACAGAGATCTACCAGCGGATTCTTAGCTTTGCCTCCACTTCTGAAGCATAATGAGGGCTAATCCTGTACAAGCTTTGTAAGCAGCAGGTCATTTGTTATTAAGAGAAGCGATGGCCCCATGTGACCACCTGCTCCCATTCTAACTGCCACGCACGCACCTGCAGTGTGAACGCCTACAAAAGGACGTGCTGTAATGGAGCCAACTTTCACCACATGCTCTGTGCTTTGAAAAGTGGAATTTTCGTTACATTTTTCTGTTTCATCTTTTCATATTGGTTTTAAATAATCCAAAAGTGATCACTAAATGAGTATGAGGTATTAGGGGGTCATCCGTGTCCTCTGCGGTTTAATATAAGGATATAGCGCGGTGAAAAATTAATTTTTGGTCTAAATTTTGGTTTTTAATCCCCCAAAAGAACATGTCTAAATGGTGTAATTAATTAGCAATAAATGCTTTAGGATTTATTTCATTAGTACGCACCCCTTGGTCCAAACCAGTCCTACAAAAATGTTTTATGAGGCATTTAAAATACATTTTTAATTTTTTTTTTTTTTTTTTTTAATAGAAATGCTGTTAAATAAATCAAGTAATGCACTGCCAGTTCAGTTACATACCTGGAGCCACACACTTGAATTGTGTTTGGAATAAAAGTGTCATACAAGACCAAGATTAATCTGAGTAATTATCTAAAACACTTCTCTAAAACTTACTCTACAACATCTACAAAATGACCATTTTCAGATCAGATACTGCAGCCTTTCTACTTTATCTGAGGACAAACTCAAAAACCCTTGGAAAAATCTGAAACACCTCAGGGAGTTCTTATTAAGGTTCTTATTAATGCATTAATTATATACAAACCACATTTTCAGATCTTTCCAAAAAACGGTTTTGGTGTGTATAGCATTTCTACATTTCACTAACATCCTTAGAAACGACCTGAAACACCCCAAGGATCATTTATTAATATTAAAAACTCCCCACAAACATACACCAGGGTTTTTCTGTTTCTGAAGCACATAGTAAAGCATTATTATTACTCACACAAGTGGCCTTTGACAGCTACATGAAAAAGCCTCCCAAACAGTCCCAAACACCTCAGAGAACACTTGTAATGTCTTGCAATTATCTAAAACACTTTTGAAACACCTTCCAAACCCTACAAAACACGATCATTTTTGCAGTATAAAGGCTTACCACTCCACCCCCAGTGGGTAGGTTACCACTAATTAAATGTCTGAAACTACGGAGTACTAAAGCGGCAGTCGAAGTGTGGATGTGTGTGAGGAAAGACTTTCCACAACAATTAATTTTGACCTCAGAAATGATCAAAAGGTTGTGATCACAATTACTTTTTTGTCCGCAGCACTGATGCTAATAAGTAAATCAGATGATGCACAGAAAATTCAGTTGTCTTGAATGGTCTTGAAATAAAACCCCGAGTTTTTATGTGTGAGATGAATCCAAGACCTTCAAAAAGCAATAAAAAAAAGTTCAAAAAGATCAATCTTTGCAGTTTTCTAAAACTCTTTAGAAACACATTCCATGACATTTCCACATTGTGCCTGAAAAAGCACAAGCAAAACATCAATTAGTCACACAAAAAATGATTAGACCATTAAAAGTCATCAAAAACAATCGTTATGCGTTCAAGTTCTAACTCCTGTGTGTGTCATGTGACTAAAACATACAGAAATAAAACATGGAATGACTAAAAGTACTGTTTTTATCAGTACAATGATATAGATATTGATGTAAGAACTGAAGTGATTTTGGTTTTTATGTAGAAAACATGGGAAATGGATAGATATCAGCTCTGAAATTAGATGATTACAAGCTATTTTTGTTGTTATATATGTATATTTATTTATATTTATATGTGTATATTTGTTCAAACAAATGTACCTTTAGTTGTACCAGGTATTAGAATGAACAATAAACTGAAGGAAATAAGCGTGGTCTAATATTTTTTTCCGCCACTTTGAGCATCACATTAATTAGACCATTGAATGAGATAGGAATCGAGAGAGTAACAATAATCTAATTTGAAATCTATTAAAGGTTCCAAAAGCTTTTCCAGATTAAAATATTAT
>JAPSES010000002.1:8242161-8256416 GCA_029822895.1 Maxillicosta whitleyi
GAGAAACAAATGTTTTGGCCCCATTGACCCCAATGTTAATGAAAATTTCAAAGTGATCCAGAATCCAGGATTTCTTCTGGATCTCCCCCAAAAGTTAATCATTTCTTTCTTGTGCCATTGCCAACAAATCCTGAAAATTTCATCAAAATCCATCCACAACTTTTTGAGTTATGTTGCACACAAACAAACAAACGCCAGCAAAAACATAACCTCCTTGTCGGAGGTAATAAAGTTGGATTGGATTGTTCAGTTAGGGGGCAGACAAATATAAGACATGCTTTTGTCTTGCCGCTTCTTTCCAGTCATGGAGGTGTTGATCTGTAAATATATTGTGTAATTATGCATAAATTCTGTTCACTTTCATGAAAGGAACAAATAAATAAATAAACTGCACTATATATATCACTACATTATATTTGCTTTTTAACTGATATGAAAAAATCTGCAACATTACAACTTTATTACCTGTCAAATACAGTCATGTCTGGATAATATGCACGTTTCTGTGGTTATATATATATATATATATATATGAAGCTGTTTAACCCATAAAGACTCAGCCCTACTATTGTGTCTATACTTAACTTTTCTTAAGTGATTTTTCCACATTTATCATAATATTATCCTCTGTATTTTATATTTCATCAGCATAAATCAGGTATTTTCCTGCATTTATTTCACTGACCACGTAGATGTTCCTAAAATCTCTATTTAAAAAAAAATAAAGTTGAGGGTTATTATAGCAAAACCAGAGTAAACTGCAGAAAAAGACACTTTTTCAGTAAAATCTATCATTAATTGAACATAAACCAAGACTCTACAACTGCTGTTATTTATCCAATTTTGTGGGTTTTACTGGTGAATCAATGTTGTAGAAGATGACGGTGTTTCCATGGTAACTACAGAGCCTCTGAACGTCCAAATGGGTCATATCTGATGACCATGAAAAATGACAAACTGTATTTTACACCAATTATTTCCACGTATTAATAGGATTAAACAGTTTAGATGAATAGATGCTTTTGGTTGGTGATGAATATATGGGTCTTTATGGGTTAAGAATCATGTTTTTTCTAAAAGTTCATTAAGACATGAAACTAAGATTTAACTTTATTTGGCCACATTACCCATTCATAGTCCTCAGTTATAATAAACGTAATGACTATTTCTCTCAAAACAGCACAAAAAGACTCATCTACAAAAAGTGAAATTGTAATTTCTGTTAAAAGATAATTATGTGCTTCAAATAAACACTAGACAGACATGTACGCTTTTCCCTGGTATTAACATATTTTGCTGAGCGAGCTAAAATAAAAAGCCCATTATCATTTTAATAATGCCAGTCTTAGTTCATGTGCTGATGCTACAATAATTCAAAAAGAGTTATTATAATTATATGCTTATCCTGATTTAAGAAACACATTTTTTTATATATATATATAACGTGTACCATAAAAAGAGAACAGATGAGTTTACAACAGCCCGTTTAGTTAGTCTGGTCCTCAGGAAATGAGCCTCCATTGTTTATTTACATAATTTCACCTTGAAGCCGAACTTTAATTCCTTTCTACATACCACCGCTTTCAAAACTGCAGCAAAAAAGATTACATCTTGACATGTTGAATAAATAAACCAACTGCATGCCGTACGTCACAATGCTCTCATTCACACACACACACACACACACACACACACACACACACACACACACACACACACACACACACACACACACACACACACATTTTACCGGTTTAATTAACATATACAATGTGTTTGTCTTGAATCCCTGCAGTTTCAAAGTGCAGCATAAATGAAATAAACTCTTTCTTTGACCTTACTTCTACCCACAGATTCTGATGTTGGCATGACAACTGTAAATCGCTGCCTGGATGCAGCCAAGGCTTGCAACGTGGACGACTTATGCCAGAAGCTGCGCACAGAGTACGTCTCTGTTTGTATAAAACCCACTGCCAAGTCGGGCCTGTGCAACCGACCTAAATGCAACAAGGCCCTGCGCAAGTTCTTCGACCGAGTTCCTGCCGACTACACGCATGAGCTGCTCTTCTGCCCCTGCACGGATACGGCATGTGCAGAGCGCCGGAGACAGACGATTGTACCGAGCTGCTCTTACGAAAGCGCGGAAAAACCCAACTGCCTCACACAGATGCGGATCTGCAAAGCCGACTACGTGTGCAGGTCTGAATGGAAGCTTTTAATTTCTTGTATTTCTTTCATTTCTGTCTTTCCCTCATGTCAATAGCATATATTAAAGTTATTTCTCATTTGGTCTTTTATGGTTACAGTAACATATCGTTGTAATATGTTTGTAATCCCCATGTTTAGGTTGACTTAATGATCCAACCCATCTCTGTTCTGTTATTCCCACTTTAGCAAAATGTTCCTCCGAAGCAGGTTTTACATATGCTCATCATACATATTTGGGTCTGTGCTGATGAAGATTATGGCTTTCTGAAACCAAATAAACAGCCATTCAATCAACAAAATGGCCCACTGTTTTACCCTAAAGCTTTCTACCACCATTGGTTAGAACACCCCAGAGAGCCTGTTGGAATAACACATTAAATATTTAGCACAGATAAAGAGCCAGATGGATCAGAGTTATCGCTCATTGCTATCTCTGGTCATGGCCATTATTTTTCACAGGCCCATTACACTCAGAGGGCTTTACTAATGATCCCAGGTCTGGGGGAAGAAATATATTACTCTTTCTATCACTTTCGCATTACAGTCCAATGCCTTCAGTCTTCAGCAAGGCCAATAATATTTCTTTATGTCAGTACAGCTAACTCTTAATTAAACAAGTAATAGTAGAGAGAATATATGAAATACCTTTTTACAATAAAGTCCCAGACTATTTCACTGTTGCTAACCATTGCCTGATACTTCGGTAGGTCTCGTCTGGCCCAGTTTCAGTTCGACTGTGCCCCCTCTGAAGTGGCTGCCAGCGGCTGCCAACAAAGAAACTACGGTGCCTGTCTCCTCGCCTACACAGGACTCATAGGTATGTGCACACATGAGAAGTAACATGTGGAAAAATGTAACCCTTTCATGCATGACATTACTGCCCTGGACAGATATTCAATTTTTAATTAAAGCTTAACATTATTTGCAGTAATGACTTTACTGTAAATGCAGCTGTGACACTTGAATCTCCTCCACTGTGGGAAACGTAAAGACATATCTTATGTTATCTTATCCTAATTTATTATGTAATGAATCCAAAAAAATCTGGCAAATTTTTTCACAAAACTGATGTTTTATAGACATTTGAAATTTTTCTAATTATAAGTAAATAGGAGAAGAAAAAAGTAAAAAAATGTAACCACATCTATTCTGGATCACTGGCAATCTATAAACCAAATTTGGTATGAATTCAACTAGTAGTTTTGCTGCTACAGACATGTGCAATTTTGCTCATTATGAGTAAAAAAGGAAAAAAAAAAATAAGAAGAATTAATTTTAAAAAAAAAAGGAAACTTTGACCTATGTTTCTCAAAATGTAATAATGCCTATCCCTATAATACATAATCCTTAATGACATCTATTCTAGGTCACAGGGAATCTATAAATACAGTATATTTATGAATTCAACTAATAGTTTTGTTGCTACAGACATTTGAAAATTTGTCCTTTATATAAAAAGAGATTATAAAAATTCAGACAAAATGTAAACTTTAACCTATTTTTTCCCAAAATGTAACCACATCTATTCTAGGTCACTGGG
Organism: Maxillicosta whitleyi; assembly: GCA_029822895.1. NCBI lineage: Eukaryota > Metazoa > Chordata > Actinopteri > Perciformes > Neosebastidae > Maxillicosta > Maxillicosta whitleyi. Next base: position 8,245,910 of record JAPSES010000002.1, read on the forward strand.
AATCTATAAACCAAATATGGACCAGAGCAGTAAAATACTAATAAGTACAATTATATCATGGAAATGTTTATATTTACAAAGATTCTTTAAAAGTCAGAATAACATGAACAACCTGAAATATCTTAAATAAGTAAAATAAGTGCAATTTTAACAATATGCCTCAGTTTATCATTTATTTACATGCATTACAACTTGCATTACAATTACAAATACACAAAACATTCAGTAACAGGCAGAATATTGGTAAAATTGCACTTACTTCTTTTAAGGCATTTCAGGTTGTTTATATTTGTTCAGATTATTGATATTTTTTGTTAAAGGATAGTTTGTAAATGTCAATATTTTTGATGTTACTTTTTTTTTTTAACACTAAAACAAAGAGAAAAAATATATATATTTTTTTGTTTTCATTCTGTTTATTCTTTCTCAGTTGTTATAATTTTACTGGTATGACCCAATTGAGATTGAATTGGTCTGAATGTGGAACTGGAATTAAAATAATTCTAACACCATTGACTGATCGTATCTTTAGTGTAAATTTTACATTTCGGGCCAGACTGGACCCTTTATCGGGCTGGTTTTGGCCGACGGGCCGCATGTTTGACACCTTTACACTGCATTGAATAGATACATATTATTATAGTAAAGAGATAAGATATTGGAGAAATCCAATGAGATATGGTTTATGTAAAAAAAAAAAATACTGCTAGTTTATTAGAAATTCATACATGAAAGGGTTCAAAAGCAGCAAATGATAAAAGCATGATACACATGGAGCAGGAAAGACAGAATCACTGTATAAATGTGAAGGAAAGTGCTTAAAATACAGTGTATGGGAAAAACTAAGCAGGAATGAGATGGAGCTGGTTATAGGGAAGGACATTAAACTGAGTATAAGCAGGAAATGAAAATTGTAATTCTACAGTAAATGAGAAAAGATACAAAAGCATAAAAAAATATGTCATTATTGAAAAAAAAAACAAACAAAAAAAAAAACAGAGGCTTCGAGAGGTATGTTTAATTTATTTTATAACAGGCTGTAAAAGAAAAAAAAAAGACAGCTATTCCTTTTCCACACAGTGAAAAGAGGAGCAACCTAATGCATTTCAAGAAGCTCAAATGGTGCCTCTCAGCACAAATACACACTTGGCATTTTCATTCCTGTCTTGTATTTATTAAAGCACTTGAAATCCCACCTCCACTGTTGAAAAAGGAACAGCCAGAGAGAAAAAAAAAATCTCAATACCGGAGACTTCTGTGACCTAAAAAAGAGAAAATTGGAGTGTTTTTCAGTATGGCTCTCTTACTGCATGTCCTGAGAGTCAGTGCACAAGTAATCTAAGCAACAATATGAGGGCGGAATCATGTGTTTGCATCAGGTCAGCATCAAACACAGCGTCCATTAATACTTCAAAAAAATAAAGCAGCAGGAATACCGTAACAACTCAAAGGACAATAAATATTTAATACTGTTGTGGCTTGTGTGGCTTCTCTGCAGGAAGTACAATAACCCCCAACTACGTGGACAACTCCACCTCCAACGTCGCTCCGTGGTGCTCCTGCTCCGCCAGTGGAAGCCAGAGGGGGGAATGTGATGAATTCCTGGGATATTTCACCAACAATATCTGTCTCCGTAAGTGTCACGAAACTGTGCTGATCAATAGTTATTCTATATCTGTACACAGATACATGCCTGTAAACGTAGAATAAATGAAAATGTTATTTCAAGGATGACTGTTTGTGAAAAGCAAAATGATACTCCTGTTATATTAGTCAAGTACATCAGTTTTATTAACAGTTTTATTATCAATTTTACCATAAGCGACTGGGTAGTCCAGTGGTTAACGCCACTGACTTTGTTGCGGGAGTCAACCGGATCGAGACCCAGGTGATCCCTGGGAAAGGTTCTTTACACTGTACATCCAAATATAGCATTGTGCCAGTCCCAAGCCCAGTGTGTCAGGAAGGGCATCCAATGTAAAAACCTCTGCCAAATAAATATGCTAAGGTGATTCGCTGTGGCAAAGCCAAAAGAAATCATTATCCTTATCAGTTTTACCATATGAACAGTACATACAGGAGACTGAACCTGCATGGGCCCACAGCCCAGCAAGGAACACAGTAAAATAACAGAATGTAAGTATAGAGTATAAGTATAAATATGGAATATTAGTATAAATATACAATATAACTGTAAAGATAGAGTATAAGTATAAATATAGAATATTAGTATAAATATAACTATAAACATAGAAAATTAGTATAAACATAGAATGTATAAATGAGAAAGGACTAAAGAAACAAATAAATAAAAAAGTAAAAAAATAAAAATGACCATCCATCCATCCGTGACAATACCAGTGTGTCTGTCTTTTTCCTTTTGTGTGTTATGTATTTTCCATCTTGTTACATGTGCTAAGCACTAATGAACTGGACACACCATATTTTTTTTATGAAAACAATAATAATAATAATAATAATTTCCTCCAAATTCATTAAAGCTACAGTAACACGCTTTTATTGAAAATGCAGAGTGGAAAGTCTATACTTTTATTCAAATGGAGAGAGTAAAAATAAAAAGTTGCGAGAAAAAATACAAATACCAAGTCATCCTTAGTACAGTGATGAAGTACGGTAATATTTGTACATTGTGAATTTTCATGTCAGGTTGTAATTTCCTGAGACTGACAAATGACTGATGCAAAAAAGTTTCTGTTCAGGTTCAAGGACACAAAAATACATCATCAGAGCGCAAGGATGAACTATTGTGAGAGTGACTGTAATCTGAGATTTAATCACACATTCACAGATTTACTGATTCTGTTAACAGCTTTAAATAGAAAAAGGAAAGCATAATTTTATATGAACACAGTTTTTCATAAGTGACTGTTCTTTCTTTCTGATCTTTAACACCTGAGAGGAAAGGCGAACACATTACAGAAGCATCCAGTCGCTCCCCTACAATAACGTAGATGCTCATTTGATTTATCTGCTGTTTCGTATGATTGATGTCTTTATTAAATTAAATTAATAAATGCCATTCATTCACAGATAACCTGTACCAAGGATATGAGTAAAAACAAACAGCACATTTAACATTTAAAGCAAAAAATATGCAAGTTCTATGAAAATGACAGTAGACTTTATTATATTTTATTATTATTATTATATTATATATTTTATAAGACCCCTGGACTTTTGTAAAATAAACAGGAAGGTGTGTTTCTCTCTATTCCATTTACTTGCTCACTTCCTTTTCCTGTTAATCATCTCCTTCACACCGTTTCCTTGATAATTCCAGCTGGTTTCTCAGACACTCACTTAACAAATTCTAAGTCAGCCTGCTTGTGATTGTTGGGTAATTGTACTTTTATTCAACCTCCTCCAAACACGGATGTACTTGAGAAAATAAATTTAACAACTAGAACAACTAGTCCTTGCATGTATAAAGTGGTGTAGTGATACTCTCAGTTTTTTTTAAGTAAAAAACACTCTGTTCTTGTAATAGTGACACATCAGACTACTGTATTTATTTTTACCCAAAAATCTGTCAATAGTATTTACTAAATATTTTAAAATGATCATGACTTGATCAGCAGCAGTTTGTAGTATTAATGCTCACACAAGCAGCTGCATGGATGTCAAATGGATTCGACATGAGGCAACGACAGGATAACGTCAGCTTTCATAATGTTAGCCTTTCGTAAATGGTAAATGGACTGCTCTTATATATCAGCCTTTACTGGTGAATCAATTTTTTTAAAAGATGATAGTGTTTCCATGGTAACAACAGAGCCTCTGAACGTCCAAATGGGTCATATCTGATGACCATGAAAAGATGACAAACTACATTTTACACCAACTATTGACATGTATTGATAGGATCTGATGACATATATTAGATCAGATGGTTGGACCGGTGGATGTTTGGGTTTTTATGGGTTAAAATAGGCTCAGATTATTAATTTAATGTAGGCAGGTCTGAAATTAATTTGATTAATGTCTGACTCTTCAAATAATGTTTCCTGCCTCTGAATATATCTGTGATTTTTCGGTTACATTAGTACTGATGCTCTTCTTGGTGTCACACCATCTCCAAACCTCAGAAGAGGATGTGTACATATATTAATTTAACAATAAAAGCACATCATTCAGGATCTGGCAGCTATTTATTTTGTGTGTTCCACAACTATTTCCCTCTAGGATTGTGGGGACAACACAGATATATGGTTATATCCACATAACAGCACAAACCTATAATTCTACATGACTCAAGTTTCACAAACTTAAAGATATGGAGAAACTGTGAGTCAGAGGTGTTTTCACAGGCAATTTACACCAGGTTTCTGCAGGTATTAATTGCAGCAACTGAACTATATGATCAGATGATGTTTTGTGAAAGTTTTTTCAAACGAGGACAGAAAGAGGATGATTTCATGTGGATAACAAATGTGGATTCATGTGGATGTGTAAATATTCATACACTTACATCCATGCAAATGACACAGGCACAGCACTGGCGCTAACTGCTTGGCTGCACATAGTTTACAGAGAAAAGAGAAGAAGTATGAGTCTATAGGAGCCAGGGCTGTATACATCCAGCAACCTGTCACCATTAACAGTATTTCACTTTAAGATGCAGCCACACTGCCTTCATTACCCCGATATTTGTGAGTAATGACACGAGAAAGGTCGTTTTGAGCGCTGGCTCTTTAAATGAGCCACTTCAAACCCCACCCCCTCCAGCTTATTGACTGTTTTCTGTCCCATTCAACCACTTGTGTTCATTAATACAACTAACAACTGAGCATTTTAGGTAATCGGCTCAAAGTTTTTTACGTATTTTCAGTTTTTACTACAACCGCTGCTGCTGATAAACAACAACTATATCGTACTCGGAGAAATGTTCGTCAGAAGTCTTGACCTTATATGATCAAATGTTGTGACGTATCTCATTATAGACAAACAAATACGGAACAAATTAAGCAGGAATTAAAACAGGTTGTAGAAATCCGTGCCAAAATGCATATAAAGATAGTTTTGCAGCACCTGGAGGGTTCAAATTCACACTTTATGAACCACTAGGGTCCAAATACACAAATAAATGAACCAAACTTCCAAAACTCGTGAATATGCCTCATTTTTGTCACGGTTTTTGGTTCAGTTTTGGTTAACAGATGTATTTTTTGTGGTTTTAGAAACCAAACTTTATTACTTTGAGTTTGCAGACACCACTGCTGCTGGACATGTAAACACCTTCTCCTGGTCTTATTTCACTCCCACCGTATGTGTGAAGAAGGGGGTGGGGGGGAGTGCTATTACTTATGGGGTATGTCTATATGTAGCCGTTTCTGGGGAACCATGGGAAACAAATAAAGCAACCAATAACTGGTTGCTTTGAAATAGACCCCTTTCCACTTTAATCAGTAGTGTGAGCGAATTCACAGGATTTTCACAATCCGGATAAAATTTAGCCTAGTGTGAACGCAAGTTATCCGGATTTTCAGGGGTTTAAATCGGATCTCTAACCCCTGACCTTGCTTAGCGACATCTAGTGGTTTCTATTCGAACTGCAGTCGTGGTCAATTATCTGGATATTCGCCGGACAGGGTTTTTGAAAAACCGGTTAAGTAAAGTCTGGTCTGAACGCAAGAGGTTTTAGGCAAAATTTTATCCGGATTTTGAAAATCCAGATTTAGGGACTTAATCCGGATTTTGAAAAGTCTAGTCTGAACGGGGCCTATGTAGACCAGGGGTGTCAAACTCATTTTAGTTCAGGGGCCACATTTAGTTAACTTTGATCTGAAAGGGGCTGAACCTGTAAAATAATTAAATTAAATAATAATTTATTTTCAAAAATGTCAACTTTTCTCTATGTTTTACAGCAAAAAAGGTTAAATTAAACAATGAAATTGTTTACATCTACAAGTGATTTTTTTCCCCAAACAATGCGAATAACATGGACAAACTGACAAATAAGTGTAATTTTAACAATAGTATGCTTCAATTTATCATATTCTGTATCTGTTCTTTATAATTTACAGATACTGTGGATCTACAAATACACAAAACATTTAGTACCAAGCAGAATATTGGTAAAATTACACTTACATCTCTTCAGACATTTCAGGTTGTTGAGATTATTTACATTTTTTGTGAAATTATACTTTGTTTTAGTGTCAAAATGTGTAAATATTTACATTTACAAAGAGAAAAATTTGGAGTTGTTAGTATTCATAGATTATTATGGTAGTATTTGACTGATCTGACCCACTGGAGATTGAATTGAGATCTGAATGTGGAACTTGAACTAAAATGATTGTTAATATCATAATTATTTTTATATTTCACAAATTTATCCCAAGGGTTGGACCGGACCCTTTAACGGGCTGGAATTGGCCCCCGGGCTGCATGTTTGACACCTGTGATGTAGACGCATAACATAACAATAATATTTCAGCTAGATAAGAAGGTTTAACATCAGACTTACTTGAAGAATCCTCTGTGTGATTCGTGTAAAATAGTGTCCAATGATCTTTTTTCTTATGTAAATTATGCAAATTTTAACCTTAAACCATCCTCTCATCTCTCTTATGACCCCCTCTTCCAGACTGGGAATAATTAATGGCCCTTATCATTGACCTCAGCGAGTGTATATCATTGAACCTGTACAAACAATGACTGCCTTTGCTTGGTGTGTGTGGTGAGGTGAATCTTTGGCCAGTCTTTCCTCGGGCCCCCTGCCTAGAAGAGATACAGAGGGAGGTCTCAGAGTTGTTTGGCCGGTGCAAATGGTCTATGAGTTAATGAGGTCGATGTGGAGAGGCAGGTGCACTTTGGATACTTGGAGAGAATACTGATTATTTTCACTTTTTTTTTTTTTGCTTCAAACTCGTGCCATCATGGAATATTTACAAATCACAACATGAGGTCCACTGTGATTAAATAACACATGAGTTGAGCTCAGTGAAAAACGTGTCCAGATGATGTTGCTGAAGTGAAATCACCAGTTTTTTTTTTTTTTTTTTTCCCATTACTGTGTGTCGTGTGTTAGGGAATGCTCTCATGATGTTTGGCAACGACTTGGACCAGCAGCCGACTCCGAGCGTCACCATTATGCCGATTCCCAGCATCAGCGGCAGAGAAACCAAAATCACATCTCCACCAGAAACAGCAGAAACTATGAGGAATATTTTGGACACAGTGATTCCAACGCAGGTATGTCCTCATCATACCATGTTATACACAGCAGTGAATTTCAGATAATTAAAGAAAACATACAAGAACTGAATATATGTATATAAAACATTAATGCATTGCCCTGTTACAACTGCACTGTTTACACTGTTTACATTGTCTACACTGTTATATTTGCACTGTTTACACTGTTACGTATGTGTTTATATTATTTACACTGCTACATTTGCACATTTTTATACTATTTTTATATTATTAAAATGTTCCCTTTTCATACAGTATATCTCTAATTTGCATATATTTTGATTGCACACTATTATATAATTTATATGTTTTAATATATGTCTGTATATAATATAATAAAGTACTCTATTGTATTCTATTAAGTGCAGAGGTTCCAAACATATGACCCGTGGACCAAAACTAGTCTAAAAAAGGGGTTCAATCTACCCTTCACGATGAATTTGTAAAATGAAAATATTAAGTCCATTCAGAGGCCAAATACAGTCCAATTTAATCTCAAATAGCATGAACCAGTAAAATAACAGAAAAAAAAAATAAATAATGACAAATCCAAATTTTTCTCTTTTGTTTTAATACAAAAAAAGGAAAATTACATGATGAAAATGTTTACATTTACAAACTATCCTTTTCTCAAAAATGTGAATAACTAAGAACATCCTGGAATTTCTTCAGCAAAATAAACAATTTAACAATATTATGCCTGTAACTAAATTAAAAAAGAAAATTTAGATTTTTTTTTTCTTACATTTTATTGTGAAATAATGGTTTGTAAATATAAATATATTCATAATGTGAGTTTCATTTTTTACATTAAAAGAAAGAGAACATTTCTGAGTTGTCTATATATATAGTTGTTTGAGTTATTATTTCACTGGTACGGCTACATGAGATCTAATTGTGTTGTAGCTATAATTTCACACCACTTCATGGTGCATAATTTCTGCCACTAGGGATCACTTAATAACTACTATAACCACAACCCTAAATAGCAAGGGATAATGGGAAATCATGTTTGCAGATAGGGAAATGTAATGAAGTTTTCTTCACAATATGTTTAATGACACATACAGACATTACACTGTATGATTTGGAATATAAAATACAAGTGAGTCATGTCAAATCCTGAAGATTCATGAAAGGCACACGGCACGAAAACATAAAAACAGATACAAAAAAAAAAATACTGTTTGGTCTCATTTGGTTCGTTTAAAGGTGTCTTGCATCTGTCCCACCTGGTACTTATCATTGACCCCATGGTGCATTCAGGTGAACTTTGTAAACTCTGTAATCTATTTTACTTTACATATCTAATTACATAAAAAGAACACATCATGGTCTATTGCATATACACTTTGCACAGATCAAATGGCATATTCTTCTCTCACAGGAGCCAATTATATAAACAGCATTTATAGCCAATTTATATTTCAAAGGGAAATAAAAATGTTGGCGTTAACTTGTAGAATAGCTGTAATGAAGCATTACTGACTGCCCAAACAAATAAAGTAAATTCAGTTATAGTCCAACAATATTTACTGTTGTTTTCACACAGAAATGTGGAGATTATTAATTATTAATACTGTTTTCCCATTGCTCAATATACTGAACTGTTTGAAATATTAATTATGGAATATTCTGTCTATGTATAATTATGTTAAAAAAAATCAATAAATAAATACTGGCATCATATTGTTATCACATTTTTTGTTTAACTTATCAGTGCCTGTTTGCTTTTTCCTAGGCCATGGGGAATGAATTACTGGTAGGCCAGTCCACACTGTCATCCAGCAGCCTCCCAAACTCTGCATCACCTCTTGGCCTAATGCTTCAAACTGCCTTCAGCCTTCTGTTGTTTCTTCATCTGTTTAATGATGGACACTAAAGACTGCAGGAGTGCATGCTGAGGACCCTTCTTATACCGAGCAGATGGGAAGACAAGGCAGTTCAAAGGAAAATGGACCGTGTGGTGTACTACTCCCTTTAAATATGTACAGCAACTCTGTTTTTCTAGTTTTGTGTCAAAGTGGTCCAGTTCCACCTACAAGTGTTCCCACTCAGAGCGTGGCAGGTTGGAGCCAGTGCGTACCGTTGTACATTGTTGTTGCAATCAAGTCAAGCAGAAACCAAGTTAAAATAGCGCTTTTTGGACTAACCCGGCTCTACCCAACTGTATCTGTTTTCAGCAGTTATTATGAAAATGTAACGCAGATTATGTATGATACTAAGACATGGGAAATGTCCACACCCATGAAGATTTGTATTATCAACAGGAAGTTCTCTGGATTAATTGTGTTGATCGTGGCTGGACTAAAACAGTGAATTCTGTGTCGGAGCTATAATATCACTCTCCTCAAGTGACTGAAGCAGGACTATTATTTCTGATCAATACTGGAATAATGGGGTGTTGGTGAGGTAACAAAGCTACATCTTACTCCGATATCCTGGACAGTTCAAATGTGCAGTAGCACTATCAAGAAGAGATGTGGAAAACCTGAGTACATTAAGTAAAGCTTTTACAAAATAATCATATGCTCCTTCAGGACTGCCCTTTGTCAAGCCTCCTTATTTGTTATTGCTCTACATAGCTGTTCATTAAAAAAGACTGTGGATATAAGGGACGTATCTGCAAAGACAAGCCCCCGAAAAGGAGATAACCTAAAAGCAGTAACTGTTTACCTGTAGCTGCTGTACTATGTGTTTGTGAGTATAGTACCCTTTTATTTCTCATTGTGTAAGTGAACATTGCTATAGGGGCTATATGTGTTTGTGCCAGAAAAAAGAACTGAACGGTTTGACTAATTGAGTGTTCACACACAGGTACGGAGCCTGTTCGAGATTAGACAGTTATGGATGACTCGGTATTTTGTTTTAGGAATATGTCAGTGGATTCTGAACAGGACCAGAAGTGCTGCAAATAAAAGTTCTCAGATGTTTACACATGAGCAGCCTTCACGTTTTTTTTCACGACAATCAGTTTGTTTGGTGTTCCCTAGGTCTTCACACAGAGGTAGTATAAGGAAAAACATACACTAGCTTCTGGGAATAGGCTGGGGTTGTATTTTTACCACGCCCTTTGAAAGGAGGGCAAGGGGTATTGTTTTTGGTTCAGTCTGTTTGATTCTTTGTTTGTTAACGCTTTGGCAGCAAAAGTATTGGTTCAATTCATACCAAATTGAGTTTAGAGATTCCCAGTGACCCAGAATAAATGGCACTACATTTTGGGAAAAGTAGGTCTAATTTAAAAGTTTGTATGAATTTTTATAATCTTTTTTTCCCCCATTTACTT
>JAPSES010000002.1:8256516-8278726 GCA_029822895.1 Maxillicosta whitleyi
GGGGGGGGGGCGCTCATGAACCCTCAGGAACAAGCTTTGCATGTGTTGTTGCTCTGGAGGCATGTTTTCAGGGGGAAGTCTGAAGAAAGAGGTTTAGACTTTTGAATTTCGTATTTTGAAGATGTAACTTACTTGACCCCCCCCCCCACACACACACACACACACACACCACCACCACCACCACCACCTTTAATGAAGAATTCAGATGCAAGCAGAGCATTTACAGTTTATGTAGACCCGAGAGAAATGTTATAATGTGCATAATTCCATTGAAAAACAAAAGAAAAGCTAAATATCCCTCCTTTAAATCTCGTGCAAAAAGGCCTGAGCCGCTCTACTGTTGTGTTGGAGTTCTTCCGTGACAGACGGAGCCTTTTTTTTTAAACTATCACTGACTGTGATTGTTGCCTCTGCCTCCTGAGATCACTATAATTTCCTCCTAAGCAGCGAGTGCAACGAACCACTAATCCAGTTGTTCATTTGGAGACTGCGTTACCCTGTAATGCCTTGTGACATCGAGCTTAAGTGGAATGTTGTCCTGACTGAAATTGTGACTTTTCTTCACAGTGCATAGATTTCTTCAAATTTGGTAAAGGTATTTATGATGACCTCCGCCGCAGGCTCCCGCTCTACCCGTCAGACTTCACAGATGGTATTAACATAATCTTACAGTCCTGCTACTTAAGTGAGATGTTGGTTTTTAAGATAAGGCCTGGCCTCTAGGCTTGCTTTTGTCGGCTCCTGTGCTTGGTTAAGTCAGTCCTTTAAATAATCCATCAAGGTATAACGGGGAAAGACCGCTCTCTGCTGAAGTACACCACCACGGCTATTTTCCTCTACATTGCCATTCTGCTGCCTGCGATTGCTTTTGGCTCATTGAACGACGAAAGCACAAGAGGCGAGATTGGTACGGATCTCTATCTTTATTTGCATATCGTCATGATATATCGCTACGTCCTAACATTTGTCACAATTAGTGTTTTCCTTTCGTTTTTGACAGATGTTCAAAAGACAATTGTCGGTCAGAGCATTGGGGGAGTTATTTATTCTTTGTTTGCTGGATCTCCGCTCGTCATTCCGCTGACCACTGCCCCGTTGGCCATCTTTATCAGCGGTGAGTACATTAAGTTACCTGTTGGTGTCATTCCATTAAAGAGATCCTAGAGTCTATCATCAAACTTCACTTTTGACGCAACTTTCTTTTTCTGTGCCCTTTTATTTTATGAATGAAATAAAAAAAAGTGATGTCAGGTGCAACAAACCCCGCCCCTCGCACATATTGTAACGTATTTTGGCGTCAATCCAGTTGATGTCAGCATATCAATGGCTTCTATATATGTGCCAAGTTTAGAGTAAATTGAAACAAAATATATGTTTTTATAGACATTTGAAATTCCGTTCATTATAAGGAAATTCCTAAAAAAAGTTTTACTTGGACCTACTTTTCCCAAAATATAATCACGTCTATTCTGGGTCATGGGCAATCTATAAACCCAATTTGGTATGAATTCAACCAATTAAACAAACTGAACCAAAAACAATACCCAGTTCCGCATACAGATACAAAATCGTATGTCGTCGGTTCGATTCCACTTTTTCGGAGACTTAGTTTTCGTGGAAGGATTGAGCTTCGGCCAAGGACAAAACCATTAATATGCGGATCCGGGTCTGGCAGAAGAGTTCAATAGAGCATTGGCGGTGGTCTGCGCTCTACTGAGTGCCATTCTAGTTGTTATATTTGATGTTTTTTTTGTCAGTATCACTGTTGCATTAATGTGCATGTTGCATGTCGAATGCACAGACTGATCTCATGGAATTATGTTGTAGGTCACACCAGTTCTTATGACATTTGGCAAATTATACGTACACATTTTTATCCTTTGGATGTTATTCAATGTCATTTGATTGCGTGTCAATTCATGCCAAGTTCTCTGGTTTACATATCCATAACCGGTAACTCTAACGCTTAACCCTCAGTGTGCAGTATTTGACACTGTGTGAACACGTGGAAAGCTTATAATGCATATAGATAACACGCTAATTAAAAGTGGCTTACATTCTTTATGCAATTTCATATGACTTTGGAACGCATTTAGTGTTGCTAACTAGTAAAAGAACATGATATTAAATGTAAAACAGGTCAAGAGTCAAGTTGACTTATCTACAGCAGTAAAATACACTGCAAATATTTGGGTCTCACCAAGATAAAAATAAGCTTATATTTAGAAATATTTGATAAGTTATCTTGATTTTAGAACTTTTTTCCTCAGATTTAATGTTTTTAGATACCCCTTTTTTTGCAGTGTACAAAAAACATGTTTATTTCTTTTTTTTTTTCATTTTATTCTTTATTTCATTCATTTGTAAAATTAAAAAAAGACAGTTTAATAGAAATACAAACATTACTAGAATGAAAGGGACAATAAAGAAGACTAGTCTTATTTTATCTGCCGCAGTATTAACCCAAGAATATCACATATAAGAATTAAACGCCAGCACTTACAGACTATATTTATTTGTCTTTTCTTTACTTGCTGATGCGGTATATCTGACCACATGTTTATGTTTTAAGGGAATATTTGACATTTTTAGTGCTTTTTAGTACATTCAAGTGCTGGATCAGATCAGATCTTGTACTCAGGGTATTTGTAAAGGATGTGAAACCACGTTCTGACACTCGTATACATGTGTTTTCCAGTGATCAGGGGCATCTGTGATGACTACGACCTCGACTTCGACGCTTTCTACGCCTGCATCGGTTTATGGAACAGTTTGTTCCTCATCCTCGGTGGCTTGTTCAATGTCAGTCTGTTGATGAAACTTTTCAAGCGGTAAATACTCCTGCCTCTTTCGCGCAGCATTTGTTACAGTGACATATCTCAAGACTCGTATTCCTAATATGTGTAAGTGAACTGTGTGGCCGTGCACTGAGGTGAGGTCACCGATAAGGAAAGACACATCTGTTTTGACTTCCTGTTTTCAGCCACAATTATTCATTTAATATACACTCCCACTATCGCAGCCATCAGTTTGCCTTGAATACACTGTTATGTCTGCTGTTGTATTGAAAAAGTCTGTGTTGATAAAACATGAATGATCACACCATGACTCTTTTATTCCCATTATCTCCCAGCTCAACAGAAGAAGTCATTGCTTTGTTCATCTCTATAGCATTTGTTGGGGATGCGGTGAAAGGCACCGTCAAAAGTGAGTCACACCAAGGTCGGACTACATCAAACATGCTTTGAATTCATCTGAAGAAAGACGTATTTTGCTGCTGTGCAAAGAAATGTCTGCTTCTTGTTTGTTGCAGATAAAGCAGAACAGCAAATAGCCAGCATGATATTGACTAGCACCCCTGGGTGTTGTGGAAAAATAGACAACCCTAAAATGTTAATATATTGTAGTCTCATATTGCATCTGTTTATACGTTTTCCACAAGGGTTTATCACACAGGAAAGAGAAATACGAGCATATGGTGCAGTCTGTGGAGCTTTGTTTCTTCCCCTTGATGCCTTAGGCTGTTTTACTTTTATACTAAAGTGTGAATGCAGTGCAAAGTCTGTGTGTTTCATGTACCGCACTGCCAAGAAATATACTCTGAGTTAAAATGCAAAGGCAATTTGTGCAGAAGTTGTGCAGGAATGTAAATATATATATGCTGTATAGTGAATGGAAATGACTTATTTATGTAATGGGGTTGAACAATGAGATGTGAACAATATAATCTGATATTGAATGTATTAGTTTGGGTGTGGATTCTAATAAATGTGAGATTTAATTATTTATGCTTCACATTCAGTTCCCACATTTCACTTTTTTTATTTCCTTTTTTTTCAATGCAATTATTTAACTTAAACAATTGAAATGTAGAAATAAATTATTCAAGCTCAGTTTCTAGTGGGATATACTGTATTTCTGCCCATATATGTATCTCTGTATTTGTTACATCCAACACTGGCCTTAGACCTTAACAGCTTGAAAAACAAAAACACTTGAGGAGTCTCTAACAAAAGTTCTTTAAACGTATCTAAGCCTTGTTTGTGTTTATCATGGTGTTTTTCTTCACTCTTTCCTAGTCTTTCAGCATTACTATCACGGACCCACACTGGCGACGTCAAACAGTACAGTGGTGCTCGAGCAGATTAAAGACATTCTTGAGAAGATGAAGAACCAGACGTTAAACAATGAGACGACGTCAGAGGCGGGACATTTGGATGGACACGCGCCAATCACCCTGCCCGAGTCTCTGGTGTTGTGTACGAGAGAAAGACCCGTGCTCTGTCTGCTGCTCATGTTGGGGACGTTGGCGTTTGGTTATTTACTCTACCTTATCAAGAGGAGGTTCGTTACTTTATTTATGACATTTTACTTCTAATCTGTGAACAACAGCACGACGCAGCAAAACGAAAAATTACAGGGAACCTAGAAAAAAACAATGCAACACTATAGTTGTTTTTTTTTTTAATTTCACGAAGACTGGGGCGGACAGATAGATAGACTCCCCTTTGTTTTGTATCAGTACATTATCAATAATCCCCAAATACTATTTCCATTTTCTCTTAAATATGGTTTTTGATTACAGCACTTGTCGTATTTTGATAAAGAACAACAGGCACTGATGATCAGGGATCGAACTGGAACAGTCCTATTTTACTGGGCAGGGACTGAAAACTTCCTAATACAAACATCCATCACTGAACTGTGGTTTGGATGAATCAGTGCAGGGAGGGGCCTGGTTTAATGTTTAGTAAAATATACTTGGAAGGTTGATCATAAAACAGGAAACAAATGAGAGAAAGTATCCTAAAATGGAGTATCATTATGTGGGGACAGTCACAAAATGGAGTCGAGCTCAGATATTAATGTTGCTTTTAGTACAAAAGTGAATTAAATATACATTTTTTTACAGGATTTATACCTTCTTTACCATGCACGTGGTTCCATTACTTATTCTATTCTATTCTTACTTTCTTTGTGAGCCATCCCATATGTTATAAATATATATTAAACTGATTATCCTGTTTAACGACCAGCATTAATACTCCCATTACGAATCCAAAACGATCAAATTCAGTGCATTCTGAGTCAAAGTTGATAGAGGTGTGAAAAATAGTGTCATTTTGTTTCCAACATCACTTTCATTGAACAGAAACTGCATTAGAAGGAACGTTATCTAACAACAAACAAACAGCAGCAAAAGTCATTTGTGTCATGATCATTGTTATAATATTCATAACAAACCACTGAAATGTTGTTTTAATTGTTTTAATTTCACATTTAGTTTTTTTCATGCATCTAAAAGCAATAATCTTCCTCTATATTAGACGCCAGATAGTTGTTAAACTTAACATCAGAGTCAAACTAATTACACAGCTGAACATTAAATTATATAAAAGACTGAAAAGAAGAGATTTTTTTTTTTTTTTTTTTTTATTTTTTAGTTTCACTAAAGATTCCAATTTTGAAAACTCATATCAGCCACTAATGCTGTTCTTATATTCTTTTAAAACATCCCATCGGCCAAAGCAATTACTCTATTATAATTTACAGTCGCTGTGTAAATTAAAATACTAATATTATGTAAAAACCAAAACCTCTGAGAGCCACTAGATGGCACCGTTAAACCCAGCATCTGATAAAAAAAAACATTTTAATTAAGTCTAGCTTTGCTTTTTTATTTCAACTCTGTATCTTTAAGGTTATGTAAAAAAAAAAAAAAATCCACATCCCAGGAGTGGAATATCAGGCTACGAGTCGTACACAGTGATTTCAGCCCCGCAGGTACAATAATGTCATACACGGCTCAGATAAATGGAACTTTGCCTCAGTATACTTCTGTGTCTGACTGTAGTAAAGTTTTAGTATTTGATCCTCGCAAGCAGAGAGAGTACTGAGAACTGTAAATGTAAATGCAGGGTTTATTACATCAGAATTGCACGATGTTAAAATAAGCGTTGCTTCTTTTCCCTTCAGCCCGTATCTGAACGGTAAAGTCAGAGAGGTGGTCTCAGACTGCGCTCTGCCTATCTCTGTGGTGGTGTTCTCATTCATCGGCTCCTACCTTTTCCTTGACATACAGCGTGAGTACAGATCCTTCAAATAAAAGAAGTGACAGAAGAAAAGCACCCTTGAGACCTAAAGTCACAACCTTAGAGTGGAGGAAGCTTTCACAGTTCATATATCCATTGAAGGAAGGGGGAAGAAAAAAAGAGCTTTCAACACAAAAGAAAAAAAGGAAAAAAAAACCACACAGGTTTCAGATCCGTGTAGGGCAAGACACTGGAGTGAAGTGTTTGCTTCAGTATCAAAGCTTTTTTTTTTGTAGTATTTTCTTGACATGTCAATTTGATATGATTATTATTTTTACTGTTGGTTCGGTTTGTTCATTTGTTTGGTAACATTTTTGGTTGAATTCATACCTAATTTAGTTTATAAATTGACAGTAACCCAAATTACATGTGATTACATTTTGGGAAAAGTAGGTCAAAGTATTTTTTTGTAATTAATTTTTAAAATATTTTTTTCTAACATTTACTTATAACGGACCAAATTTTAAATGTCTATAAAAAAAACATCAATTTTGTTTAATTTACTTTCATTTACTTCAAACTTGGCACATATATAGATGGATCGATGCCAAAATAAGATACAATATGTACAATATGTAAATGAGGGGCGGGGTTTGTTGTGCCTAGCATCACTTGTTATCGTCCTATTATTCTTCTATAATGCACTATTTGTTTTTTATTCTTGAACTATTATTAGTCACATGACTTGTACAGTTTCGTTCATCGTTTATTTTTTACTCTATATTTAGTTTATTCATATATTTATTCTAAAATATGTGAGAAATGAGGTTAATCCGGTGTCAGATTCCTTGTATATGTCCACAAACTTGGCCTATAAAGGTGATTGTGATGTGATTTTGATGATAAAACTCCACTGATTTGACATTTTCTCCCGTTAGTTCCTGTGTTCAGTGTCCACAACGGCCCGGTCTTCAACTTCCCTCCATTTGACAGGCTGTCAGGGCTGAACACACTGAGCGCCGTGGGGCTGGGCTTCCTCCTCGCGCTGCTCATCTTCATAGACCAGAACATCGTCATTTCACTCACACACGTACCAGAACACAAGTAAGGCCACGATTTTATGTCTTTAACCCATAAAGCCCCGACGCTACTTTTATGTCAGTTCATAAATAAAATTGTCTCTAAATCTAACCTTTTTTAAAGTGATTTATCATCATTTATTTGCAGTATTATCCTCTGTCTTTTGTATTTTCTTAGTATAAATCAGGTATTTTCCTGTATTTAATTTACTGATCATGTAGATCAGTGGTGTCAAACTCATTTTAGTTCAGGGGCCACATTCCACTATATTTGATGTGCAGAGGGCCGAAACAGTAAAATAATGACAGAATAATATATAAATAATGTCAACTCTAAACTTCTCTTTATATTTTACAGTGAAAAAAGTAAAATGACGTGATGAAAATGTTTAAATCTACAAATTATCCTTTCAAACAATGTGATATCAACACTATAATCGCTATTATGCTTTAGTTTATCATTAAAACTTACAGATCACATTTAGTAACAGGTGGAATATTATTAAAATTGCACTTAATTATTTTGATACATTTCAGGTAATTCAGATTTTTTTTTTTTTTTGTGCAAAATTATGCTTAGTTTTAGTCTAAATACATGAAAACTTTTACATTTACAAAGACAAAAAATTGGATTTGTGAGTAATTATAAGTTGATATAGGTTGTTAAACTGAACTAAAATTATTGTTAATAAATTTTTGCATTTCACAAATTCATCCCAGGGGCCGGATCAGACCCTTTGGCGGGCTAGATTTGGCCCCTGGGCCGCATTGTTTGACACCTGTGATGTAGACGTTCATTAAAGCTCAGATTAAAGTTGAGGGTTATTATAGCCTCCGAGACCCAGGGAAGTAAATGTTTTGGCTTTAGCTTTTTTTTTTTTTTTTACATTAACCCGTAAAGACCCAAACATCTACGGATGTCCAGAGTTATCTACTGATCTAAACTGTTTCATACCTGTTGATCCATTAATCCGATCAATACATGTAAATAATTATTGTAAAATACAGTTTGTCATCTTTTCGTGGTCATCAGATGTGAATCATTTGGAGGCTCCGTAGTTACCATGGAAACATCATCATTTTCTACACTTTTTTTCCAATTTCTTCTGTTTCTAATATAATAACCCTCAACTTTAATCAGAACTTTTATGAACATCTACATGTTCAGTGAATTGAATATAAGAAATTAATGATTTTTACTGAAATAATGCAAAACTCACAAGGTGGTATTACAATAAATGATGACAAATCACTTCAGAAAAGGTAAATTTAGAGGAAAACAATCATATGGGTACTGCCATAAAAGTAGCACTGGGTTTTTATGGGTTAAATCATTGCCTTGATTGGAAAAAGTATATAATAAAGGACTTTTTAATTATTTTTTAATGAAATGTCCTTTGCAGCTAACAGCTATTTTTTTTTCTAAGTAAAGCTGTGAAACTCCTGTCCCCTGCAGAGGACAAAAATGCAACACCAGGTCTCAGGAGGATGTTCAAAAACAGAGAAAACTGCAGGAAAAAGTGGCGTTTTCAGAAAAATCTATCATTGACTGAATATAAACCCAATGCGTCCATCCACTGTCATTGATCCAACTCCTTAGGTTTTACTGGTGAATCAATGTTGTAGAAGATGACAGTGTTTCCACGGTAACTACGGAGCCTCTGAACATCAAATGGGTCATGTCTGATGACCTCAAAAAGACGATAAACTGTATTTTATATCAATTATTTATATGTATTGATATGTTTAGTGGATCAGCAGGTATTAAGACAGTTTAGTAGATGGTTCTGGTCGGTGCATGTTTGGGTCTTTATAGGTTAACACCCATTGGTGAGTTGATAATTTGATGTAAACTGTTGAGTCATTTTTTTCTCTTCCCACCATTTGTGTCGTTGCGTTCACGTTTAAACAGCTGATAATCGGCCTCTATGTTCACTTTGATCTGAAAGCTTTGTCACTGAATACGTGCCTTAGTTCATACATAAGAAGTGAAGCTCTGTCGCGGTCCGTCCTCTCTAAGCCGGTCCGTGTGATGGCTTGTTTCAGGTTGCTAAAAGGCACTGCGTTCCACTGGGACTTAATGCTGACTGGCTTCATCAACATCCTCATGTCCTGTCTGGGGTTGCCATGGATGCACGCTGCCTTCCCGCATTCCTCCCTGCATGCCCGTCAGCTGGCAAAAGTGGAACAGCACGTAGAGAACGGACACCTTTACACGACGTGAGTAAAGTTTGAACAAGGACAAAAGACACCCAGCTGGCGGTGGCAGTGTCAGTTTAAGGACGAAGTGAATCAGATGCACTGAGTAATTATTGGATGGAGGACAAAGTTATAGAAAATATGTTGATAAATCACCTTCTCCAGTAAGATTTTTTTGGCATGTTCGGAAAAGAATTTAACTTGGAAACCATCGTAACTCTTTAGGACTGCCATTATAACAGGCCGAATATATATCTTTATGTTTTTTTATGTTTTCTTTACAATAAAAGTGTAAGAAAATGTCTTTTTTTTGCCACTTATTTTGCAACTTTTTTTAGAAAGAGCTTTAAAATTTTATATCTGGCCATTAATTATCAGTATCATAGATAATAAATGAATATGCCAAAAGAAAAAAAAGATACTTTCGGCATATTTATTACCAGAAACAACTGTAAATGTCCATAATTAAACTTTTTGATGTTCCATAAATAAACTTTCACCTATTTTACATCTTCTCAAACCTGCTTTTTGTTCCCAAACATTCAGTATCCACATTATGACTTTATATTTTTTATTATTTCCAGGCATTTTTTTAGTCTGTGTGGACAGTTCCTCTCACATTGGTGCCATAAAGTGTTATATAGTGTTGGAAAACTCAGCTTTCTGGTGCTGTTTGAATTTTGCAGATAGCACAAACACTTCAGGAGTTAGCGTCATTTAAAAGCTGTAAAGTGAAAAATGCAGGAGAGATTGCACCTGTTAAAGGGTTCCAGCTCATATTAGTTATTTTAATACTTTTGACAGTTTCACACAGTTTTTACCTGCGGATTTGATTTCGTCTTTTTAAGAAGCTTAGGATCGTTATTGTGTTTGACAGAAAACCCAGAAGGCCATGTGATTCAGTCGAAAGCCCTTGAATCTATCAGTGAAGTGTATATGAATAAGAATTTTTTCCCTCATTTTCACTTTTTATTCGCCGACCATGCACCCTTGTCTGTCTTGATGGTGTCTCTATACGTTTTTCATGTAATTATAACTTTGCTTTTAGGTTTTTGTTGTTGGAATAATGGTCTTTTTAACCCATAAAGTCTCAGTGTTACTTTTATGGCAGTTCCAAAATGAATTTTTCTCTATATTTAACCTTTCTTAAGTCATTTATTATATTATACCATTATATATTATATTATTATACCATTTATTATATTATTATTCACTGTATTTTACATTTTTTCAATAAAACCAGGTATTTTCCTACATTTAATCCCCCGTTTATAAGCTGAGGACTGCTTCTGGGGTGTCCCATCACTAAATTGCATCTTGTAAATGAACTGTTGATTCATTTGATTGATTGATTGATCAAACTCACACTAAAGTCCATTGCCATAATATCAGAACCAGAGAAAAATGAAGAAACGTGACTTTTTCAACAAAATATATCAATAATTGAACATATACTAAGTGTCTCCATCCACTGTCATTGATCCAACTCCATGGGTTTTACTGGTGAATCAATGTTATAGAAGATGACAGTGTTTCCATGGTAACTACAGAGCCTCTGAACATCTAAATGGGTCATATCTGATGACCATGAAATGATGAAAAGATGAAGAACTGTATTTTACGCTAATTATTTACATGTATTGATAGTGGATCAACAGGTATTAATCAGTTTAGATCAGTAGATGGTTTGTGTCACCAGTGGCTGTTTGGGTGTTTAAGGGTTAAATGAAATTAAATGAATGCATTTTGGCCAAGGTAACATCATCAGTAAAACAAAGTCTGAATCCTTTTAAATGAGACAAACTAACTGCATTTAATCTGTCTTTAGTAAAACAAACACAATGTGTGATAACCTTTGATAACCAGGTTCATTATGTTTACAGTTATCAACATGTACTGGCAAAAACATGGTTGTTGAAAGTTTGGAATGCAAATGTATTTATACACCCAAATAGAACCTCCTCCCTCAGTGGTTAGGAACTGATACAGGCAAGTATACAGTAAAACCAACTAAATGAGGAGGGAAAACAGGATAAACTAATCCTTGGGAGTCAATAGTAAGGCAGTGAACCTGGTAATCTGATTCACTGCACAAATAAAATGGTGTCCATCTAATTAGATAACGAGGGCTAACTTGTGATTTACACGGCATTACTGTTAATTGCCTGCTGTCATCAAGGATTAGGACTTGGATTAACTCAGATGGTTAGTAGTGTTTGTGCTGTTCTACAACACAGTGTAACGACCTTCAATTAAATGTAGAGCTAAGCCCAAAGAACCAATTATACAATTGTGGTTCGTCACATTGGAACCGTTTCACACCCCCATGGACACTAGTGAATTTATGCTAATAGTCAGTGTTAGGTTAAGACAGTGCTAATCAAATAGTGGGTCGGGCCCCCCTGGGGTGGCGTGGAGCGATGCCAGGAGGGGCGCGTGTGACCCTGGGGAACAAACCTTTTTTTTTTTTTTTTTTTTTTTTTGCCACTATATAACAAAGTGTAATTGCACATCCACTACAGTAGTTGACAGTGGGCTCTTATTGTCTGAGTGTGTGCAGGTAGTATGAGCTCTATGGTGTAAGATTTTTTTATATGAAGTGCAGTAAACAAACCCTCAAGAGACAACATGAAAAACAAAAAGTTAAGTTATTTTTTGTTGTAAAATGAACTACATTTCTTTGTTTTTTGTTTTCTTTAATGTTAATAATGATACAATGTAATGCAGAGGTGTACTTATAACTATTTTATAGACAATGATAGTTGTAGCAGCGGAGAGTGGTGGGGGGGTGCAAATTGTTTTCTTCTTGCTTGGGGGGGCGTAACAGAAAATAATTGAGAAGCACTGGGTTAAGGCTACATTTGAGCCATATTTAACTGATGTCGTCTAAAATTTGTTAGCACAGAAGTGTAGTACTTCCCTGCTGGCTTTACTCTTCCTCTGTTGTTACGTACTTTGGGGTTGGGATGATTCAGCACGTTCACTCACTGCAACACAGAATAAAATTACAAAGAAAACAGATTGTAATGTTTGACTCCCCCCTCCCCAGGCAGCAGCTGAAGCAAACAGCATTAGAATGGCCATCTAATGGCCTCCCTCCTCCTCCTCCCCCCTCTTTCATATCACTTTAGGCCTTATCAGCCCCTCCATCCCGTTCATTCTCTCCCCAGGACAGAGCTCATTTTGCCTGCAGGATCTAAACACAGTCTGTATGGATAATGACCCGCACATTCATTTACTTCACTTCAGAAATTTTACCTATTTTTCTTTTTTCTCCGAGATGCACCACACGCATCGAGTTGTTGCCACTGCTATTGAGACCCTGGTTATCACCTCTGTCTTTCTAGTCTCTGTGATAGCAAATACAGGAGCTGCAGCACAGGTAACATGGGAACGCAGGCTCCTGGCGAATAAGACGATCCTGACCCTCAACTTGTTTGTGGCTGACCTGCTGTTCGTCAGTATGATCCCTCTGATCGTGGCCGTGCGCTGGACGGTCTCCTGGACGCTGGGGTACAGCGCCTGCCACACTGTGCTGTATGTGATGTGTGTGAGTGGCTGTGTCACCATCATCACTCTGGCATCCATCAGTGTGGAGAGGCTGCAGGCCATCCTCCGGCTGCAGACCGTACCCACTCTAAACCTCAGGATGGTGACCGCCACGCTGGCTTTTATTTGGGTCTTTTCTGCACTCGCCGCCATACCTCTGAGTCTGTTCTTCACTGTGATGGAGGTGGACTTCCCTGAGGAGGTATGAGTGGATATATAACTACATAATATATAATGAATGTCTCTATTGTTTATTGGTTTAGTTGAATTATACTTAAACATATCTGTGTTTTTGCACACGTATATTTTTTTATCATGATGATATATTGTCTAATACATATTTTACAAATTGCTGTTCTAATTTTGTGTCCTAATAGTGTGTGTATATATATATATACACACTATATATAGTGTGTGTTTGTATATTTTTAGCTTTATAAATGTATTTTTCTTGTCTTTTTCTGTTGTATTGATAATTTATTTCCTCCTACTGTGTTATATTTGAATGGAGCAGCTGTAACACCCCATGAATTCCACTTGGTATTAATAAAGTATTCTAATTGTGATTCCTTATTGGATGACTTTACTGAATTTCTTGTAACTCCGCAGGCTCATGTACACATCTGTACTCTCAAGTGGCCTGACTCGACAGCAGAAATTGTGTGGAACGTTGCATTTACCGTCCTGTACTTCCTCCTGCCAGGACTCATCATCATGTGCAGTTACAGCAAAATTTTACAGGTATGTCTGTGGGATATTTTTGGAAAGTGGTGACATCAAATGCATGTTTATCACAATGAATAGTTGAAATTAGTCCTTTTTTTCGGGACTAAGCGGTTGAAAATGGATGGATGGATGGATGGATAGTCCTTTTTCCATTTTACAACAATCTGATTTTCTGACTTTTTCTTCTCATCTGAGGTAATAATTCATGGAATGCTTATTGTATTTCACACACAAATGCATTTAGTGTGCTTTAGTAGTGCAGTGTTGCAGATATCATGCATTTAGACAGAGTCTGAGGTACAGGAAAGGGTGGAGCTTGTCTTCCTTCATGCAGGCTCATTCTGGTGAACTTCTGACTTGTGAATCTAATACTAAAATTTAATAACAAGATCAACTGCTTTTAAATGTGCACTTTACATTTCATTTGTTCACCGAGGCATTTATTAACTGCCAAATGCTTGTTGATGCCCTTATCGTCATTTTCAGACACTGGCATTTCACTTTGTTCTCTTTGCGGATATTGGTCAATTTTCTGCCATTATGGGAAAACACAGGAGTGTGCTCTATTAATTCTCCATGTTGGAAATGGTGTGTGTGCTCAGGGCTTTGCACTATCAAATGTCAATATTACATTGTGCCGCCTGGGCTTCCTGTTACGTCCTTAAATATACTTTCAGTCAAAAGTCTTTTCATATATATATTTGTACTTTTATCCCCTATTTTTGGGGGCTTTCTTACAAAAATTGACATTTTTCAGTAATAAGCTTCAAATGTTGTGAGATATAATGCCCTCCGTATTGATTTTACACTAATTCTTGGTAGGTAGTGCCTAAAATGAGTGCTTCATCTGAGGTTTATAATGGTGTCCTGCATAGATTTTTGTAGATGCATAACATGGTTTGTCTGTTTTTCAGTCCCATTATACTATGTGTCAAAAGGAAATTCAGTTTAATTCAACAAAGAAACAGAAAATATGTTTAGTATCTAAAGGTCAAATCATTCCTATCCATTCCATTATAAGGTATGTCAGGAACACCTTAGTGCACCTTTTGTACATTTAACATTCACTTGGACTCAAAAATGTATTTAAAATATCAAATGTCAATAATACATTCAAGGGTGAACTAATTAGACTTAGCCAAAATTTACCAATTTAAGATCATTACTGTAAAAAGTATTAGATTACAATGGAGACAGTGGACACATCTAATTAATGGTTATTTATTACTGTTCAATGCACAAATAACAAAATATGCTGATTACCAACTCTGTATTTATATAGTGAATTCAGAATATGACCTACTGAACTTTTCATTTACAGGCTTTTGTCCTTCTATAGCTGACTGGGCTGGTATTGTGTTTGTGGTTTGATTAATCATGCACCTCTATTTCATAATATCAGAATCAATTTCAATCCGGCATCAGTCAGGTTCTATTTGTCATACTTTGGACAAACATTAAGGAGTTCATGCTTCATTTGTTGATCATTCCACCTCTTTTGTGTGGATTGTGCAATTTCAAAAAGCACCGATTTTGATTAAATAATATAACATCAGGGGTTTTTCCTCTTCTTTTGTGTCAGATTGCGAAGCGTACTCGGCGGAGGCTTCAGTCCAGGGACAGTCAGCCCACAGTCACAGACTCTCCAGAATACCACATCTCCCGCCAAGACATCAAGCTCTTCCGGACTCTGCTGGTCCTGGTGCTCTCCTTCTTAGTCATGTGGAGCCCCATTTTCATCCTCAACTTTTTCATCTTGGCTAGGAACTTTTACGGTCATCTTTACGTTTCTTCTACCACCTTTTTCTGGGTGGTGACGTTCACAATGGTTAACTCAGCCCTGAACCCCATCCTCTACTCGGTCTTCCAGTTTAAACACGACTG
The DNA here is from genome assembly GCA_029822895.1 of Maxillicosta whitleyi. Classification (NCBI taxonomy): domain Eukaryota; kingdom Metazoa; phylum Chordata; class Actinopteri; order Perciformes; family Neosebastidae; genus Maxillicosta; species Maxillicosta whitleyi. Next base: position 8,271,986 of record JAPSES010000002.1, read on the forward strand.
GAGGAGGTTGTGTTGTGGTTCTGTAGTCGTGCCGCTCAGGAAACGAGCCGGAGCTCAGTCCCACAGAGGGCAAACATAGTATCAGCAGACGACAGTGGAAACAACCAGTTATCAAAAGCTTTAGTCAAGCTTTTTTATCGTCACAGTAAATAAGTGGGTGTACTGATCTGAAAGGCAATGCTTTAAGGTTATTTAGATAAATGTAGTATTTATGAAATCTGATATAATGATCGCGGCAAAGATATTTTATTTACATACATCAGTAGAAATATCAAACAGATTTGTTTCTGACATTAAGTTCTACATACATTTCACATTTTAAATATATCCTCATGACTACCCAGCTAAGTGAACGTTTCACTTTTTTGCATTAAACAACTGTCCTGATCAGAAACTGCATAATGTAACAATTTTTTTAAAATAATTTTTATTTGTTTATGTATTTTTTTATGTAATGTCCTTTGCAGTGGAGAGAATTTTTAAAGTAAAACCATGAAACTTTTGTCCCCTACAGAGAACAAAAATGTATTGCTGGGTGTCAGGACGATATTTCATTTCACAAAATGTCTTTCAGCTGTTCATAACCTGACAATAAGTTAATTCAGCAAGTTAACAGATTATTGTTTTGTCAAAAAAATTCCATCATCTCACCCTACATTATGTTAAATGTATCATAAACATGCATATGTAGGTTTATTACTGTAAATCACCTCTTTCTTGGGTGAAGAATAAAACTTAAAGTGGTAGTTACCAGTCATACTAATCAGTTTAATGAGTTAAATGAGCCTTACACCCAAAAGAAGTGACACTGGATAAAGAGGTTTTGTCATAACAATAATTATTCAAAAAAATGTTTTAATTTGTCAATTCATAAGATGTACAGGACATGTAGAGAATTGAGATTTTTTTGAGTTTCTCACCTTGTTAAATACCCTGTATTTTAAATAAGAGGTAAAAACAATAAGAATAAATGAGTGGTATAAAGAATAAACTATAGCAGAATATAAAGTTAAATGTCAGTTTATTTACAGTAGCAGCCGACATGCAATACAGTAAAGGTTATGATGTGAGGAGGTGCATAATGGAACCAAACAGCAGCAATATTTACAGTATAGTTCAAACTATAACCAATGGGGAAAAAAATTACTGAAATAACTGAAACAGTTCACAAAAAAAAATAATAATAATTTAATTTGCAATGGACAATGTAACACAAACAGAAATGGAACAGAATTGCAGATGGAAAAGTTTCAGCCCTTATAATATGGTTGCAATATAACTTTATATAAAATGTGCGATTCGTCTATTATTATTACAGTTTAAAAATAACCTGTATTTTACTTTGATTTAGCCTTCAGTTTTTGATTTCCGTTTATTTTTTCCAAGTGCATAAATCCGATCAGTCTAGATTAGTTTATTTTGAGCACCTGATTAGTTTAGCTTCAATTCAATTTTAGTCTTGATTTTACTTCTTCAGCTGATGTGAAAGCATTGATTTACAGAGCGTATAGTGTATATTTGATTTAGAAAACAACTGGTCATTAATAGCCCATATTGAATAGAACATTTCTAGACTTAAAGGGACAGAAAAAGTATAAATAAGACTAAAATTGAATTGAAGCTAAACTAATCAGGTGCTCAAAATAAACAAATCTAGACTGATCTGATTTACGCACTTGGAAAAAATAAATGGAAATCAAAAACTGAAGCCTAAATAAAAGTAAAATACATTTTAGTTTTAAACTGTAATAACTGCCCATAAAGAATTGATGACGTTCATCATCGTTCAGGTCAGTAATTATCACTGTCCAGGGTTACCCACTGTGGTCATGCGGCTCCAAATAACAAATCTAAATATGTATTTTTTATTTTTTTATTTTTAAATATGTCTTTAATTTGACTCTGTTTTCTTCGTCTATGTTTGCCCTGCATCTGAACATTGTATTATTGTGTCCTTACCGTCATGCAAAGCTTCTCTGTCTCGATAACACCCCTACAGCTTTTATCATATTAGTGACCTTTGTCTGACCTTTTTACTGATCTTATTGTTATGGTATTATCCTTTCCCTTGATAATCATACAGCAAATCCGCTGGCTGGTGTGTTTTCTGCTTTTCACACTGCACAAATCAACTCTATGATGCAGATTTTAGTTTTCCAGAGCATAAAATGTTCCATAATTGTCCAAGATATGCACTAGTTGCGTAAATATGTTATTAGCGTTTTTATTCATGGCCTTAACTCAGTCTTGGATTCTCAACCCTGCTCTCCTGTGCTGACAGACTCATAAGTTATCATTCCCTCTGACAGGATTTACCACAGGAAAATGACAAGTGGATGGATTTACATGTTAAGAAAGAGGCTTTATGACTTGTGCGTCACAGTTATTAGTGCCCCCTGGGATCCCCTTACCTAGTAAGCCACTCACTGCCTTCTGTTCGTGGGAGAAAGTTGGAGTTTGTGTGGCTTTGAACATACAGGAGGTTGTGCAATGACCCTGTAGGACTTTCATCTTCTGGAAACCATCTTTACCGTTTCCTCCACCCTGTTGTACCTTCTGTGAGGACTCTTTTTTTGGTTTGTTTTGTTTTTTTTGCAGCTAAGTTCATTCAAACTTGGACAAAATGGGAGACAAAGACACTGTAGAGAAGTTTCTGGACAACAACCCCCAGTTTGCTAAGGAGTATTACGAAAAGAAAGTCAAGGCAGATGTGATCACTGCTGCCTTTAACAACCAGGTTCAAGTCAAAGACCCGAGTTCTTACAAGGATGTCACAACCATCCAGGAGGCTGAGTTCATATTTGAGCTCGTGAAGGAGATGCAGGGCAGCAACCCCATGGAAAAAGCCCTGCATAAGGTTCTCCAGAGGATCGCCCTACTCATCCAGGCTGATCGATGCAGCTACTTTGCATACCGGAGTCGTAACGGCACACCTGAGCTGAACACTCTCTTGTTCGATGTGACACATAATTCTTCATTTGACAAAAACCTAGTAAACCCCAATGTAGAGATTGTTTTTCCCACTGACATGGGAATCGTTGGCTGGACGGCACACTCCAAGAAGCCTCAAAATATTCCTGATGTGAAGAAGGTGAGCCTGTTTCAATGCAGGAACTGAATGCATTAATTAGTAAGCAGTGAAAATAATATATGAGAATGAATGTTTTGTAAATGAGTGGTTTGTCAGGCAGGGATACAGGAAAGCAAAAGAAACTGGGGTACGTGTCTGAAAAGGCGAGGCAGGATTATTTCTATAGCACAGTTCAGGTACAATTCAAAGTGCTTTACGTAAAACATTAAGAGCATTACAACAGGGAAGCAATAAAAAGCAGGGGCATGAGATATAAAAGATGAAAAAATAAAAAATGTTAATTAAAATGATAAATGAACAGATAAAAAGTAAAAAAAAGAAAATATGTTTTACTCAAACTCAGATAGCACTGAACTATGTGGAAAAAATATGGTTAAAGTCACATAAAATAGACAGAATTGATATAAAATATAGAAAATAACAGCCGCTTTGTAAAAAAAAAATTTTTTAAAAAGACAACAATACAGTAAAGGAGACTGATGTAAAACTATCTTCATAATTCTGGAGGCTACATACATTATATCCTTGTGTTACCACTATAACAGCTGTAACCCAGAGTTACGTAACTAATGCAACAGCTCTGAAGTTTGACGGAATATTTTTTGGATTTTTTTAATTTTTTTTTTTTTTTTTTTTGCAGTAGTCAGCAATTTATTTATTTATTTTGCTTTTTTATTCACTGAAACTCTTGCTCACAAACATGGTCAAAAAATGCATAGCTGGGTTTTAAGAGGATAATATCTCACATTTATTTTGACATTAAACAGTCGTAGAGCTCTGACGTGTGTAACCACCTCCTCTTGTGTTTTTCAGGACTCTCATTTTAGTGATTTCGTGGACAAACAGACCAAATACACCACCAAATGCATGATGACTGCTCCCCTTATGAATGGAAAGGAGCCCATCGGCGTCATCATGGCGCTCAACAAACAAGGAGCAAACGAGTTCTCCAAGAGCGACATGGAGGTGAGTGGATGTGATGCCATCGCCTGTTTGAGGATTCCAAAGTATGGCAGGTTTACATCATCGCATACTTCCTGTTTGTGACCTGCATATTTAGAAGCTTGACTTTGCCATTTAGGTCAGCTGATAATAATCCAGTTATGGACGGGAAGCTCAGACATTTTTCCTGCCGTGGTTCTTGACCCTATGACCCTATGAGTCATACTCAGCTTATTGTTTTACGTTCTTTAATTGCAGCTCTTCACTAAATATGTGAACTTTGCCAATGTGATCGTTCTTCAAGCCCACACTGCTTATATGTGGGATGTAGAGTCCAGGAGAAGCCAGGTAAGAAATAAACAAACACCTGGAAACCACCATGAAAAACTATCGTGGCAATTGTTGCAGTCGTTGGTAGAAGAGTGACTCCTTTTTCTTCTCCTCTGTAGGTTTTGCTGTGGTCGGCCAGCAAAGTATTTGAAGAGTTGACAGATATCGAGAGGCAGTTTCACAAAGCTTTGTACACAGTGAGGACGTACATCAAGTGTGAGAGATACTCAGTGGGCCTGTTGGACATGACCAAAGACAAGGTGCACCAAGAGACTCATGTTAATTCAAATTAAATTAAAAAATATTAAAACATTTGGCTGCAAAAATAAAATATGCATCAATCTCATATAAAGTTTTCACCCCTTCTCGTGGTGGCTAACTATGAGAATAAATGCAGACAAATTAAAAAGAAGAAAAAAGAAATTAAAATACACATATGACTGTGAGAACGGTGTTTAATGGAAACATATTTCTTGCGTCACCAGGAGTTTTTTGACGAATGGGCGATCAAACTAGGAGAACAGGAGCCGTACAAGGGCCCCAAAACACCCGACGGCAGAGTAAGTCCAGTTTCCAGGGTCAGAATCTAACGTTGCTTTTGTTCGTGTCACTAAACTGCTTTCTTTTACATCCAATGTTTGGTTAGGAAATCATTTTCTACAAGATTATTGATTACCTGCTGGAAAGCAAAGAAGAGATTAAAGTTATTCCGTAAGTTGAATCAGGTGTTCTAACCTCCATTTGTGCAGCTGTAGTTACATACAGTTAAAGGTGTTGTGATACTTACAGTTTCCTCTCTCGTCTTCATGCAGAGGTCCTCCTGCAGATCACTGGGCTCTGGTTAGTGGACTCCCTTCGTATGTGGCCGAAAATGGATTTGTAAGTTCAACTCTTGCATTATTTTGTGAATACATACTGTTAAAAAAATAGTAAAAGTAGTGATGCGGTTTAGATAGATAGAGATAGATAGAAAGTACTTTATTGATCCCAAGCTGGTAAATTGTCCCATAACAGCAGCAGCAGGGTACAATAGAAATAGAAATACAATATATACAATAAGGGATATCGTAAAATAAAATAGAATAGAATAAAACAGTAAAGTGCACATGCATTAAACAGTAAAATGCACAGTACTGAACAGTAAAGTGCACATGCATTCTCAGACTGGGTTGGTTTTATGTGAGTTTGTTATACAGTGAAATTGCAAATGCCAGAAAATATAAAGGCTTTTAATCATGTTGTGCATTTTACAGATCTGTAACATGATGAATGCTGCCGGAGATGACTACTTTACATTTCAGGTGAGATACAGTTTGGTGTTAAATAGAACTTATGGCAAGTAAGACTTTATGTATAAGGTCTGTATCTGTGTTTGTCCTGTTCTCCCATCACGTAATATCTGTACAGTAATGAAATAAATAAATCCATCCAATAAGTTTAAGGTTCAAAACCCTCTTAGATCAAAACTGTCAAGCAACTTGTGGCACGTTTGGAGGCCAAATTGCTGAACAGGACAGGATTAAAAATAAATAAATAAATAAATAAAAAAGACTTGATTAACAGTGTGTGATGTGTGATGTTTGACAGAAAGAAGCAGTGGATGAGACTGGATGGAAGATCAAGAATGTCCTCTCCCTTCCCATTGTCAACAAAAAGGAAGAAATTGTTGGTGTTGCCACTTTCTACAATAGACACGACGGAAAACCATTTGACGAAAACGATGAGCAAATTACAGAAGTATGAAAAAAAATGATGTCAAACCTTGATTTTAAGGATTAGAACTACTGAATGTATCCACCATGATTATTGTACAGTGTCTTATTTCCACATTTGGAATAGAACCTGACAAGATCATTGATCTCTACCATGTTTTTTTGACTGGTTTGTGTGTCTGTGTTTGTGTCCCCAGGCTCTGACTCAGTTCCTCGGTTGGTCCACGCTGAACAGTGACACATATGACAAACTCAACAGGACAGAATGGAAGAAAAACGTTGCCCAGGAGATGCTCATGTACCAGACAAAGGCCACACTGGATGACGTCCAAACCATTCTGGTAACCATATCTCTGATATGCTATCTCTCCATGATCCAACCCGTAATTTAAGATCCTCCAATACATTTTTTCTCACAACTCCCAGAACACAGACTAAAGCAGGACATGGTGCCTGTAGTTTGTGCTCCAGTCCTCTGGAACAGTCCTCCACTTGAACTAAGGTCACCTCAGTCTATAACCACTTTTAAAAAGGGACTTAAAACCTATCTTTTTTTCTTTAGCCTATGGCCGGTAATCTGTTTGTTCTTTGTTTTTATCATTATTACTATTGCTATTTATTTATTGTGTTTTTATTCTTTGTCTTGTATTACCTGAATCTCTATTA
>JAPSES010000002.1:8349320-8369179 GCA_029822895.1 Maxillicosta whitleyi
TCTGTCTGCCTGCCTCCTCACACCGACCCCCGCCCGTCCCTGGACTACGACTCTGCCTTGCCCCCTCTGAATCCAGCTGGATTCACTCCCAACTCAGAACCTGGTCTGAGTGCATGAGCTTCAGAGACATTCGTACATTTCCTGGACTTGTGTTTATTGTGTGAGAATAAACTGTTTAAGTGAGACATTGTGTCCGGGTCTGCATCTGGGTTCCCAGTCTGTATTCGTGTCATCTTCCTTTTGATTATTGATATTGATTTTATTGAGATTTGCTCCAGATATCATTTACTGAGGCTAGACTCTGATTTTAAAATGTCTTTTTATTGTCTGGTGTCATGGGCACTGCTACCAATTATGGACCCTATGAAAGCTTAATCATTGTAGATCCTACATAAATTCATTATCTTATCAATTTATCGGAGCTGACTTATATACTTTTCATGTAATAATAATAAAAATGGCTTAGATTTATACAGCACCTTTCTATAAACGCATACTCAAAGGGTGTACAGTGTTTCCTTTATTCATTCACTCACACATTCACACTCTGGTGGTGGTAAACTACATCTGTAGCCACAGACTGACAGATGCATGGCTACGGCCCCTCCAACCACCACCGAATATTCACACGCATTCATATACTAGTGAGAGTAATGTGGAGGCAAGGTGGGTGAAGTGTCTTGCCCAAGGGCACAACAGCACATTACTAGGACAGAGGATTCAAACAGGCAGCCCTTCGATTATTGGATGACCCCCCCCCCTCCTGAGCCACATTCAGAACTTCCACCCTGTATCCACTGGCACCCCCTCCACTACTTTATGGGCACCCCACAAATACTGTGCTCCATGAATTTGTCATTTTTGTGTTTACCCCCCCCTTATCAGTGCCCGAGCCTGGTATTAGACTTATTTTATGGTTCTTTTGTGATATCCAATAAAATCACTGCTAAATCCCCAGCGTCTGCTTTTGGCCTGGTTCAATTTATTACAGTAACAGTCAACATAATCTCTGTTTCGATGTTTCTCTCACCAAAGAAAATTACATAAAGCAACAGAACTAAAGTTTTTGTGCTTGATTGTTCAAAGAAATATTGAGCTTTTCTTCTGTTTGATGAGTGGACCGTGAGGTTATATAGTGTTAGTATAAGACAAACAGATGCTGCTTCTTGTTTGCAGGTTTCTCTCACAAACACATCTTGTTTAATTCAGTTCTGTTGAAAGACATTATCCCAAGTGGGGCAATTAAAAATAATATGAACAACACAGTTATTTTATATACTTTTAATGACTTAAAAATCACGGAAATATGACAATACAACAATATTAAGTATCAATGTTGTTAGATGACATATTTCACGCTATTTTCTGTAAGTTTCAAACCTGCTATAGCTACACACAAAACCCCCTGAAGTAGTTTTAGTATGTTTTAGTCATTTTAAATGACATTCAAACCTATTCAATAATTTTATTTGTCAATTTATTAACACAAATTTTTAAGTAACATCTCCCACTGTGAACATTTATAAATACTGTATTAACAGTTAAAAAAATAGTTCAAAATGTAATAGATTCTAAATATATATATATATATTTGCTTGTTTGTTTTGTTTTGGTTTACAGAAATAACATTTTTATTCATCAAAGTATTTTTTTTTTTTTAAGAAGCAAAGAAATAAGATAAAATTAAGAATGATTGAAAATCTGCAGATAAGCGTGAGACCCTACCTGAACCAGATGTGGAAAGGAATGTGGGGTGAGAAAACTGGGGAAAACACTTATGTAAAGATATGCTTTTATGTCAAATATTTAAGTATTTAAGTTATTAGAATTTTGATTTTATTTACTTAATTTTTGGAACCAATATTCACTTTTAAAGTTTTTGAAAAAGTTCGTTAAGCATCTTTTTGGTATTTTATGCAATAAATTATATAAATTTTTCAAATTGGATTTTATATATTTTTTTGTGTTTGTCTGCCTTTTGTGTTGCTACGGTGCATTAAAGTGAAAAAAGAATAGGCATATGATATAGATGAATTTGTGCTGAAAAAAAATACCAAACATGGATATAGTAAATATTTCTTTTTATAGTATATAAAGACAAAATCAAAAGTACTTAAAAATGGCCAAAATTGTCACGACCGATCACAGAATCCAAATGCAGAATATAACAATGAGCATGGCAGACAGAATTAACAGTTTATTTGAGAATATTGATCAAAGTCTTTATACAATATTCTTGGTGGGGGTTTCCAGTCCAGGTTCAGTCCAAGGTTTGGTTACGGAAAGGTAACGGTACAGGTAGGCGAAGGCTGAAGGGAAGTCCAAAAACGAAGGTACGTCATTCACTCATGGTGACGGTACAAACTGGAGCAGGCGAAGAACTTTGGGGTCCAGGTCCAAAACAAAGGTCATACACAAATACAGATAAGACACAGCGCTAGTAAGTCTCGAAGAAGATCTGGGACGAACTGGTGACGAGACACTGACAAGACAGGAGTTATATACACGGGGAGTCAGGGGAAAACGAGACACAGGTGTACACATAAGGAGGAGTCAGGTAAGGACACATAAGGGAATTAAAGGGACCGGGAAGTAAAGACGCCGACAACACACAGGAGGAGAAATTAACAAAATAAAACAGGAAACACAAACTAACAAAAATAGGCTCAGACCCCTAAGGCTTAATGAAACTGTCAGTTTTTTCAGTGTAGTTTTAAAGTGGATTAAACACCCACCACCCATTTTCATTCCTTTTATACAAACCTTATGGAGCTTGTCATGTCTAGAAGAGTTAGATGTACAATCTTCAGAAGGTAAAATGACATTCAGTGATGCTCTGTGAACTCTGCAGCAGAAGCCTCACCACCAGCCTGATGAACGCTGCTCTACATAAGTGTGGCTCACGCTGATCTTTGGCGCTCGCTCATCCTCCTGTGTTTTCTGTTCTCCGTGGGGAGGCTGTTAACATGTCGGACCACGGGCCTGGGGGACTGTCAGCCCCCCTCCCAGTGTGCTCCCAGCTTGCATCAGGTGTCACACAGCATTTACACAGACGGACGCGAACACCGAGAGCATCCCCCTGGTCACCGCGGCCACATATTCCGCCTCTTTTCTCCATCAGATGAGAAGCAGATGACAGTCAGCAATGTGTCGTTTTCTCAGCCGTAGCCTCGACACTCCTGCTTGGAAGAGGGGGCAAAACAGGTCGAATGCTTCTGCACATTAATCCAGATGGCTGGCTGCAATTTCAAAAGCCTCATTGTCATTCTCTGACATTTCACAAACCTCCCTGCTGTGTCTTTGCTTATCTGACTCATGCTGACTGAAATGAGAATCGGAGCAATATGGAATTCAGATGCCTGAGTGAATGATCAGCACTAACTCTGTCTCTTGATACAAAGAGCTGGATTTTTCCCTCCTGCTTGTCTTTAGATGCTTAGGGGCCAGATCAAGCGGTGACACAGGGACACATTTCATGTTCAATAAGCTCAGCGTTGAAAACTAAATAACTTCATATATGTATGAACAGGTGTCAGTAAATTTCACTTTCACATGCAACACTTTACAATTTATAGAAATACGATTTTGGGGTAAAAATACTCAAAATGAATATGTATTTCTTTCACTTTAAATGTAGAAAACATGCTGTTCTCATAATAAACTGATATTAAATGAAACATAGAGTTTAATTGATGTTAAGTCTGGGCCGAACACCACAAAAAAGCTTTTTTCTTTAGATATTTATGTTCATTCTCTTTTCATTTTCATTGTTGTGGGATAAAGGTGGGACCAAATCATCCCACCATCTATTTACACCGACCTCGTTCCAGAATAAAGGTGAAATATTCCTATAACAGAAGTGCTGTGTAATAGTGGCTAATATATTTGAGATGTAATATCACTGATTGCCTCTAAGATTGGCTCCAAAATCCCCATAGACTTCCATTGAACTTGTTTCTAAAAATGCAAAATCAGTAACTATTTTCCAACACTCCTTTCAGTCTCATTCTGGTGGTCCATCTTTAAATTAGTGCTCCATAAATTAGATCACACATCAGATACAAGGCGTTATTTGCTGCGTCTGGCTTTGATTGACAGGTCTGTATGACAAACAGCTGAGTCAGGCTTTACAGCTCCTCTATAGTTGTGATTAATAACTTAAACAAGAATGTTCTGCAATGTTTGATGTCATTTATAATGTCTGTAAGCTCGTGTTTAGCAGTAGCTCACTCATGACCCCCTTGGGATATGGTAGCTTGGTCTCCTCATCCAAATATGGTCACTTAAAGCTAAAACTAAATTCATTCTATACATATTAATTTCATTCATTCACTCATTTTCCGAACTGCAATGGCCTGAAAACGTCACTAGTTCATTACAGATACTTAGTCAACGAATCTTTATAAAACTCGAATAATATCAGCATATCCCACATGTCCTAATCTGAAAATATTCCAATTCCAAAATATCCAATCCCCCAAATGGTTGTTGTATTTACAATTATAGCGAAAACTTGTTTATATGTAAATGTGGTCAGTTCTCCAACTACATTTTGGTCTTGTCATGTGACTGAGACTTTCTTGTAACCTCCTAAGACCCAGCTTTGGGTTTTCTGTCCATGTTTGTCCAATGCAAAGACATTCTATAAAATAAAAAAGAAAATTAATCTGAAAAAACTGTTGTATCATGATGTTTCTATAGGAAATTATTTAATGACAAAAAGACTTAGTTTGCAAACTCCTTGCAATCTTTTGCATATGGACAAGTATTAAATATATACACTGTAGTCATTGCTGTTTGTTCTACTGTATTTTACAATTAACCCAAAGATGCAATATATCAGCTGATTAACATCTGTTCATGAACCATCAGAGGCTTATGTACAGTGTTTGGAATAATTAACCCTACAACAACAAGAAAAGAAGACAAGACTTTTATTGTCATTGCATATATATATTTCAGAGCAATGAGATTACCTTATAACATCAAACATATCATATTCAGTGATGGGAATATCGGCATTAAAATAAATGCTTTTTTCAGTAACAGGTAATCTAACTAATTACTTTATCATTATAACGCTGTTTCCGTTACTGCGTGTTACTGAGGCTACTCACTGAAGCTTTCATCTGACTTGGCTCACACAGAAGCGGCATGTGCTTGTGTGGGTTTTTTTTCCCCCCTTTGGTAAGGGGGGAGGGGTGAGGGAACAGCCTAAGTAATGATGATTGGCAGGTAGAGTAAGATTTCATGTTAAGCCAACCAGAGACATCAGGGGGGCGGGTGTTTACACACAAACCCAGCACATAATAGCGACACACACACTATCAGAGATGGTGAGTCCGTAGTTAAAGACAGTGTTTTTGAGGTGGAAGTACAGGCACTACTTTAACCTCGTCGAGTAAAAGGTAAAAATGTACATGTTGAGTGTACACTATGTCCAAGAGCAAAGACTTTGTCCATGTCTGGTGTCAGCAACTCCAATTTAATGAAGCACCTCCGACAGCACACGCTTCTACTAAACTGGTGTCCCAAAACACTGCTGACACCAGTAATGATAATAGACAAGGTGCTGTTAATGCGAGGTCTGCTGACAGTGAAGGACACGGTGACGGAGCAACATCATCCAAGCAGTAAAAGATGGATTTTTCTGCTCTGAAAAAAAAAAAAAAAATCTAAATTTTTTAGACATTTGTAAGCTAAAAAAAAAAAAGAAAGTAACACAATAGTTACTTTCCCTGGTAACTAGTTACTTTTATAGTGTAGTAACTAGTGAAGAGAAGTAACTAGTAACTATATTTAATTACTTTTTCAAAGTAACATGCCCAACACTGATCATATTTGATACCGTAGTTTTGAAAAGTTTTTAATGAAAAACTTAATGTAAACAATTAGATACACACATACACTACACACACATCCCCTGGGATGGGGGGGGGGGCAATTTGTTCATCAGAGGCCTTTCCAGTGACACTACAACATTGTCATTAATGAGGAAGGAAGCAGAACTTTGTCAATTTTGAAAAAGAATTAACAATTTGTTAGACATGTTTGTGTTATATTGTGTTTTTGTTTGTTCAATAATAATATTTGAGTATTGAGGCCCAATGTAATAACTATGGTAAAAAAAATTGAAAGTCATACATGGAAATTAATATTTGAATAAACCAGGAAGGGTCAGGAAGACCGATAAAGGCTCTGGAATTTTCGGTCAATGATTTAATGGTTAAGTCTTTATAGGGTTAATTCGTCGTTGCCGTTTTTAATTGTAAAACAAGTCAGCAAACCACATGTTAAAACACCAGCGTCTGATGGGAATGACACAGCTCAAGGACCATGCAGGCCTTATCAGTCTGAATATAATGAATTCTTAAATAAAAAAGCAATATTAGTATAACCCTGTGACAGCTCCACATCATTTACCAAAAGTGTAATCACATTTAAAGGCTCATCCCTCCCTGGTGGCAGATCTGACTGCCATTAGCCTGAGCTGGAAGGATGCCCTTCATGTTATTTATGACCAAAAAGATTGGCCAAGGTAAGAACCAGCAATGATTTCCTTGTCACTTTCACTAGTTTATATCAGCTCATGCTTCATCACCGCCAAAACTGATGGCTCAATTCCAGGAGCAAAAATACAATCAGCGCCTACATTGACCTGCTGTCTATGTGAAAAATATGGTGTTTAAGGGAGTGAAGTTCCCAGGTGATTGTTGAGTGGTAACTGAGTTAAATAGCTCAAAGCATTTAGAACAACCACGGATAATCTGCAAAGTGCAAAAATGAAAGTACAATGTCTCAACTGGCGAATATTCCTGTTCAGTGAGTTCAGACACGTATGGGTGTGCGCGTATCAGTTATATGCCTTTTGCTGTGGAGGATTAGCATAGCACAGTTACCCACATGTCAACCTCAATCAGAGTGACTGCTCAGTCAGAACTGAGTTTTCAGGCTTGAAGAAATTCATTTACTCCACACCTCTTCTCCTACTTCATCTTAAATCAGTGGCCATTCAACTCTGATGGAAGGACTTATGGCATGTGGGTCCCCGCAGCAAATTTAGAGGAGAACTTTGCAGCCAGTGAAGGAAATTTTGGCAGAAGTGGATGTAAGGTTAGTAGAATCAGATGTTTATACAGTGTCATGCTCTGAATAGACACATAATGCTAGCAGTGTGTTTGTGTATGTGTGGTGATGCCAGCACCAGGGAGTACATGTTGTCAAGCTTGTCAGAATCGGTTTCATGCCACAATGTTGTTCCATTTCATTTTTTTTCTCCCTCCTACTATAGTTTTTGTATGTTTATAAAGTCATCCGCACTCTGTTATTGTCCTACTGTATCAATATTAATGCTGTTTATTCACTTAATGTAGCTTAATGGAGACTTATTTTTTATAAGTGCTTTTTAAAGGTTTATTCACACTAGATAAACCACAACCTCACAACTACCCAGAAAGCAAATGGGCACCGAATCAATGTAAAATCAACATTGCACTGTCAATGTTGATAAATGTTTAATCAATGTCGGATTTCAATGTCGATTCTGCATCAGTTTGCGCCCTCCGCTAGTATAGAAACAATGATGAGCTCATAACTACAGACCAATGGTATTTCAATGAATATAAATAGTGAAACAAGATTGAAATTGCAGCATAAATAAAGATCAACATTGTTTCAATGATATTTCAAGAAAATGAGTATTGGAATAGTATAAAATCAATATTGCATTGTCAACATTCCCAGGGTGAGGTTTGTGAGGTGATTTTCAGAAATTTTCTGGGGAAAATTCCTGGGGAATTAATGATAGATTTAAGGCCCAATCCCAATTCACCCCTTAGCCCTAACCCTTACCCCTCCCCACTTGACACTACTCCTTGAAAGGGAGTTGCAAGGGGTAGGGATTGAGACATTACCCTACTAAATGGAACAACCCTTCAGACCTCTTATGTCATCAGCGGTCATCGATTTCGCTATAAACCGTGAAATATGAAAACTTTGTGTCTCAAAGTTTTCACCATGTCATCAGCAGCTGTAACTGTCCCTATTCCACGGGCTTTGTTCATCTTTTTACAGCTATCGACTATAAACCACAGAAATGCGATCTATTACATTACATTATAACATGACATTAAACAGTTGATCCAATAATTAAGTTTTTTACGAAGAAAATACGTACATTTGTGTTCTTCTTTCATCACACTGTCGCAGTTTTTGGCTGTGTTTACCTCCATCTTGGCAATGATTCCGACAGAATTATGGGAAATTTCTGCTACCCCTCCATTTGCAGCATCCTGGTCCTGGAATATCTGTTTCAATGCCTATACCACCCTCCACCTTAGCCCTTCCCCTCTGTCTAATCAAGAATTGGGACAACACTACCCCTTCATGTGTATGCACAAATCAGAGGGAGAGGGGCAAGGGGGAGGGCCAAGGGGCCTAAGTGTATTATTGTTACATTCATAATTTGAAGGACAAAAATGTGTTGTATGGGTTTTAATCAAATGCTTTTACCCCTGTAAGAGTATGACCTTCTCAGTTGCGTTGTAATGACTGCTTCACAGCAACAATCAGCTAAGGCATTGTTCTGCCTACAGGTTTGACTACTGCTGTCAAATTAATAAAAAATAAACATTGACATAGCCCCACCCCAATTAAACCCTTGCATACAAAATAGAACATAACAGTAAGATGTCAAGTACCCACAATGTAATGCGGTCTGCACCTTCCGAGGACGAGAAGTTAGCCAGCACCAAACATTGAGACCATGTCCATTCAATGTGGGCATTTAAATATTGAAGGCACAACATCTAATAACATCAAATGTTGAAATGGTATCTGTAATTAAACAGTGAATTAACATAGATTTTTCAACCTCAACCAAAACTAACCAATCTGATGCTATTTGGTAGTATTATAATAATGAAGTTACTATTAAACAGAGAAATACAGTATATTTCTCTAATTTGTTACTCAATTTTACAGTTGGACAAGAATCAGACTTGGATTTTAGCATCAAATTCGATTCTTTGCATTTAGAGTTGTGTCCACTGTTGAAAACAACAACTTCTGGCTCCACTTTTCACTTTTATTGACTTGAAAGTTGTTTCTTCGTGGTTCTCATCCCATCAAGTGTCACATATATCTACCAAACGATCAGAATGAATGTATTCATGTCATATTTGTTCCATATTTGTTCATTTGATCTTATCTGCTTTTAACTGTGACTGTTTATGTATTTGTACTTTTATTGATTTTATGTATTTGTATTTTGTATTGATTTTATTTATGTACAGCGCCTTTGCGTTCTCTGAAAGGCACTCTAGAAATAAAATGTATTATTATTATTATTATATTCAACACACTGGTATATTTGACTTAAATTCAGACCTTTTTGTTCTTAACACTTTAACGAAAGCAGAAATACTACATATAACCCCTTGAAACTGTAAATATGGTCATAATAAGCTAAATATAAAATACCCCATGCATTAAAACCATTTCATTCTGATAATTAATGTTTCACTATAAAACCAAAAAACTGTGTGACAGCCTGTACAGGCCAGAACTGCACACACTAATCACTAATTACAGGTGTGTTGGTACTGACGTGTGTTGTCTGCTACCTTCACAGGACTAACTACCAAAATATTTGTTACACAGAGAACGACAACCAGCACCTATCTGTGCCACTAATTACTTGTCATCATAGTGATAATAAAGGGTAATAAAAACAGCAGCTGTCTTCTTCTACACTGAGACATTGTAGCACAGGAATGATATAACTACATGTCCATTAAAGCTGCCAGAGCTCAAATCTGGAATGTGAAAATACATGCCTTCCTTTTACAGCTCTCTCCTTTCAGTCCAAACTAAAATACTAAATATACTGTAAATATATATATTGTTGCTTTTGGTAAACATAATCAGACTCAACAATTCCAGTTAATTATGTATTTTACCTTCCTACAGACTAAAAACAGGGTAATATGTAATATATTGAAAGATATTCATTCAATTTCTGCTATAAATCCCCAAAAAAAACAATGACGCACTACAGCTTTAACAAGTGGTGCCAGGCACAACAAACCCCGCCCCTCACATGTATTGTAACTTATTTTGGCATCAATCCAGGTGATGTTAGCATGTCTGTGTGTGTGTCCTCTATATAGGTACCAAGTTTGAAGTAAACTGAAACAAAACTGATGTTTTATAAACGTGAAATTTCACCTGTTATGAGTAAATGGGGAAAAAAATATATATTTAAAGAATTCTTAAGTAATTTAAACTTAATGTACCTTAATGTAACCACATCTATTCTGGGTCACTGGCAATCTATAAACCCAATTTGGTATGAATTCAACCAATAGTTTTGCTGCTAAAGTGTTAACAAACAAACCAAGAAACAAACAAACCAAACCAAAAACAATAGCCCGTCCCTTCCCTTTAGGAGGAAGAGTAATAAGAGAATGAATAACTTTATTTTTTTTGGTTTATACATCAATCAGTACACTCAATATAATAACCATAACAAACACAAAAACAAAAAAAGAAGAGGCTAGAAGCAAAAGCTAATATTTTTGCCTATCCTTTTTACCCGATACACTGCTTACATCAAATTAAACGTGTACAGCATCACGCATTCACACCATAACATTAAAAAAAAAAATGGAATGGAGGCGGACATTTTGTAAGCAATGTTACATTTCTTAGTAGCATCATAATAAACATATAGTTTACTTTGCATCTTACAGTTTAATGATCCATTTTTTTTTACCCAGTTTTGTTCTTATATTTCTAATTTGTATATATGTAGAGTGTGTTAGCTCTTACATTCTATTAGTTATTTAGTTATTATTGATAGTCTGGAAAAACTTGCATTACAGTCAGTGACAAGAGACAAGTTCTTTTTTTTAATACCATTTCAATCATGTTTTTCTATTTAACTTTTTCATGCATGAATTATAATGAAAATGAGTGGGATCATTACTCTCAAACAAATAAAGTGTCCATTTCAATTATTTTGAGCGAAATAGATATATTACAACCGTTTCCTTGAAAACAACCTTAATGATGCAAATATATATTTTTTAGAATATTATCTAATAAGGATGGGCGATACTGGGAGTTTTGGTACAAATCTGATACCAGGTCAATGCAGGGCTAGTATCACTAATATTGATTATTTTTACTTGAAATGTCATGATCATTGAATAACTTTGTGATTTTGACTTTAGTTATAACATTTTTTTTCTACATGTGGCATTTTAAAAAGGAAAACAGTTCAATAAAATAGAGATCTTTATCTAAAGGATGAGCCCACTTGATAAATAATGTGTCCCAATTTACGGTTTCATGTTGACACGACTGGGTACACGGGATAAGAACCCAAATGCAGAGTGGAATTAAGGAGTCTTAGTTTTGAGCAAATAAAACAATGTATTGAATGTGTAGTCCATGGGAGTGATCCAGAGATGGGGTGGACAGGCCAGTGGTCAATACCGGGTAATCAGTCCAATCACGCAGGAGGCACAGACAGGAATAGACAAAGGCAAAAGTCAGGAATTCCAGGGCCCAAAACAGTCAGAAATAGCAAGATAGGCAGGAACAAAAGCTAATACTGTATTTTCCGGATTACAAGTCACTCCGGAGTATAAGTCACACCAGCCATAAAATGCATAATAAAGAAGGAAAAGACATATATAAGTCGCACTGGAGTATAAGCCTCATTTTTTGGGGAAATTTATTAGATAAAATCCAACACCAAACAGACATGTCATCTTGAAAGTCAATTTAAAATAAAAAAAAATAGAATAGAGAACAACAGGCTGAATAAGTGTACGGTATGCTAACGTTTCGTGACGCATAAACAACCGACTGAGAACGTGCCTGGTATGTTAACGGAACATATTAAGAGTTATTCAGATAACTATAGCATAAAGAACATGCTTGCAACACTTTTACCAAACCATCAGTGTCACTCCAAATCACTAAATCCAATCAAATCTTCATCCTCTGTGTCACTTTTAAACAACTCCGGCCACTCCGGAGGTAGAAGAGGCGGGGCTTCCTCTTCTACGTCGCTTACGTCAAACTCATCGTCAGTTGCAGTTCCAACGTGCCCTCTTGCAGTTTAGTGTGAAAATAACATGTGAAATCATATAATAATGTGTTAATAATTTCACACATAAGTTGCTCCAGAGTATAAATCACCAAACTATGAAAAAAAAAAAAGTGACTTATAATCCGGTACAGAAATTCTGAACTTGCAAAGAAACACGGGACTTATACAGTATACCGGGAGTAGGAACAGGTAATGAGACACAGGTGAAGCACATTAAGGCAGGGACAGGTAATTACAGAGGTGAGAGAGCAGGGAACAGGAAGTAAAGACACCAGACATGAAGATGGAAACTACCAAAATAAAACAGGAAGTGACAAGACACAACACTAAAGTCTGGAGGCAGGCGTGACACATGTTGATGTTCACTTTGACATGTCTTTGTTTTTGTGTTTTTGCAGGAAACATAGGATTAGTCAGATGCAAAGGTGGATGGTGCAGCTTTGTAAAAGTCTATGATGTGCAGTAACATGCGTCTGGAGCATGGGTTGAGTTTTAATACTGCATGGAAAATGCTCTCAGTATCCACAGGTTTACAAGCCCAGTAGAGGAAACACACTCAGAATGGTCCCAATTTGCTTGTTTTAAGTCACAGGCTGAATGTATTGGGCAGCCCCTAATTTAATTTATAACGCATTAGTAAAGAGATAATTCACCACATGTATTATTTAAAGAGCTCTGTTTTACTTCACCAGAGGTGTTTCTACTGGCTTTGCAGGACTTTATGTCTCCTCTGTGGTTTATGTAATGTGCCACTTTGTTATCTGTTTGTTGTTGGATTGATTTTATCAGACTCTTGCTGGCTCCTGTGAAGTTATTCTAATGGTGACTATGTTTTTGCAGTCGCCCTCCTGTAATAAAATACACTCTTTAAATCAGACTTGTTTTTTTAAAGCTGTTTTCCTTCTTTGTGTTATTTTCTCTGCTGTATTTTTCTCTTTGTCTTAATATTTATTATCGTCACCCCAGACACCAGCCAAAGTATTACTATGGGGGTCTGTCTGTCCATCAGTGTGTCCGTATGTGGATATTTATATGC
Source organism: Maxillicosta whitleyi (assembly GCA_029822895.1). NCBI lineage: Eukaryota > Metazoa > Chordata > Actinopteri > Perciformes > Neosebastidae > Maxillicosta > Maxillicosta whitleyi. The sequence goes on from JAPSES010000002.1 coordinate 8,362,478, forward strand.
ATTAGAAACTACAGTACATGTAAGTTAAAATATCACTGGATACTTTTCTGTGTGGATGGTTCTAGATTGAATGTGGTTCCAGATCATGATTCTAGAGTTGAATCTGAATTCCAGAGTTTTGTCAAGAATTCTTCGTCAGGAGGAGACCATGGGATAGAAAAAAAAACAAACAAAAAAAAAAAAACATCAGGCTTCAGTTCCTCTCTGTCTTTTTCTGTTAATCCATTTTGACCCTAAAACACACAGTAAAAAAAACCCCACTGAAGTAAAGGAACTCAAGCACATACTCACATCAGCTTTCATGACACTGAAACAGATGACAGTTCACAGCAGAAATAATGTTTTAAGGGTAAAAATTAAAGCCTCAGAATAAGTATTATAAACTGACTGAAACATTAAAAGTCTGAACACATATTGGTAGCTGCTGTGTTGAGGATCACTCCCCACTGACCTCCAGCACAAGTAACTTCCCCTGATCATAAAAAAAACACAAATCCAGGTCCTCGGGGCATGTTCTAAGGGTCAAGAAATTTATTTATAACATTCTACAACACACAGCATGTTTCTTTTATTGGAATTATTCAGCTTGGTGGACGTGATCTAAGGGCGTGTAAACCACCTCTGTGTTCCCAGAGTTTTCTTAATAACATTACAGTGTCTTGACACAACTGAAAGTGTCCAAAAGGAGCTAAAGAACAAATGCATTAATGAGACATTTTGTGGATTTAGCACCGAAGATATGAAAATATGCATCTGTGTCATACTGAAAAAAGTGTGACCCAAATAATGATGACTCAGAGCTAGCTAATGCATGCAGTTATGTCACATAAAAAGCAAAGACAGGGAAAGTTTTACCCAGACTAACACAGGAAACATTATATAATATTAGCGTTTGATCAGTTATGACTATTTGGTATAATGATCTGAAAAGGATATTTATTGAATTAATTAGGACATTGCCTCGAAAAGTTTCTACAGTCAGCATGAACTAAGATTATTATCGTTAATGAAATGATGAAAACTAGAACTGAAAAAACATTTGTCATTTACTGATATAAATGCAAATTGTAATTTAAAGAGAGAATGATGACCAACTGAAAGTGGATTGTGTGTTTACAAAACTAATGAAAACATGTGAAAATTATGAATAAAAGTCCCTTTATTTTCATCCTTGTCGATGTCAGATTGATATAAAATTGATTTATTTCTCTCCGGCAATTTAGCTTAGGTCTGAATCCAACAATCTAAAACTAACTAACTCATGTATCAAATATGGTACATTTAGCGTTCTAGTGGTAATATGATTCAAATTCACATATTAATAATCACAAATACTGTGAATGTGTACTTGTGTCTTTATATATCCTAGGATATAATGGGATATAATGATAATAAAGTCATTTCAGCTGCTGTCAACTGAGTCAGGAGAGACATTATATATTTCTGAACAAATGTTTTAATTGGATCAGAAATAAACTGGTAGTTCTATAAAGAGCAAGTGGGTGTAACATTAAAATATCATGTTAGACGTGTGGCTTTTTTTTACATAAAAGATAAGAGGTTGGAGAATAAGCCGATGTCTGTGTGGTTCTTGAAATCCTTCCAGTGCAGCATGCTGATTATCCTGTTAGAGTTTTTCAGAAAATGTAGGTAATGCCGGATTATTCACCTTGCCAGAAGAAGAAATTCACCTTGTTGACTTTAGATAAAGATGCAACGGACTGTACAGACAAAATCCATAACAGGAAACACTTTATTTTTTTTTGTTATCCCTTCTTATAATAGAATGAAACAGCACATGTTGTCTGTTTTTGTTTGATATTACAGCTGGTGCATAAATATTTACCTGCTTCGTATGGATCCCATGTTTGGCTCAACGGGTTCAGAGCTTTACCTTCCAGGCAATTAGTCAGTCAACGCTCCATCACCCAATCAAAAGGCATTCATAATAAGCAGCAGGATACCAATTAGCGTGAGGTGCTCATATCTGCTATGCCAGGTTTCACCCGTACTGAGGTGAACTAATAGGGCTGAGTGGCTGTCACAAACTAATATATTTCACTTTGAATTAAAACAGGTCAGAGGTTGATAAATCAAACAGATTTCCAAAGTATGGGAGTGGAATGTGATGCTATATGAAGCAAAAAAATATATATATTTCAGCCTTGAAACAAGTTCCAGTGCTCTGATTCAGAGATGTCATGTCATGATTCAGCTTGTGTCAGTGATGTTTTTCAGGGGCTAAAGATACTTCTGTTCCTCTGACAGACAAGCACGGCCTATAAAAAGCATATTGATTGAAAGGAATGGAACTTCCTCACATCTACATCTTTCCTCATCTTGCTAACGCCCTTGAGGGTCAACAGAGAGTCTTTTGTAATTGGAAATGCTGCCCTACCCTCACCGTGAAGGACAAAAACCATTTTGGCCAGGATGGGTAATAAATGGGACTAATGTCTTTGCCATAGTGATGCTGTCTGCAGGCTGAGTTTTGCGTATACAGCCTGTGGCGGTGGAAATGTTGTTCTACTGAGGTCAGCTTTGAAAAATCAGCCAAATGCAAACCCAGAAGAAAAATGAAACAACAGACTGCATATATACATAAAAAAAAAGAGGCACTATGAAAATAACCCATATCAATAACTCTGACTAAGATATGGACAAACAAAAACATTCACCTGGAAAAAAAGATGCACCGGGACAGTTGGTGAGTTATGTCTGAAGGACGTCTTCGGACATTACTGCAGCTCAGAAACATTAGATTAGTTACACACATTTAGATTAAAACATGGAAGGTACAACAGAGGAGATCATATAACTCAATATAGACTCAAAAATGAGGCTAGTTATTCAGGACTGGAACGATGTTGTCTAATCTATAGAAAAACATATAATTATTCCAAAAAGAAAAAAAGAGGTAAGGAGTATTGTTTTTGGCTTTGTTTGTTTATTTCTTAACAAAACCATTGGTTGAATTCAGATCAAATTGTGTTTATAGATTTCCAGTGACCCAGAATAGATCTCATTACATTTTTGGAACAGTAAGTCAAAGTTAAGAATTTTCACAAATTTTTTAAATATTTTTTTCTTCACATTTACTTATAATGGACAAAATTTCAAATAACTGTAGCAGCAAAACTATTAGTTGAATTCATACTAAATTGGGTTTATAGATTACCAGTGACCTAGAATAGATGTCATTACATTTTGGAAAAAAAATTGCCAAAGTTGACATTTTTTAGAATTTTTTTAATATAGGTTTTTTACCATTTACTTATAATGGGCAAAATTTAAAATGTCTATAAAAACATCCATTTTGTTTCAATTTGACACATATTTAGAGGCAGTTGATATGCTGACATCAGCACATGATGACATCAGCTGAATCAATGCTAAAATAAGATACAATATATAAGAGTGGTGGGTTTGTTGTGCCTCCAACCACTTGTTTTATTGAAGTATTTAGAATAAAAAGCTGTGAAGTTCTGCCAAACACGCCAATGTACTCCAAAACTCTGGGGGATTTCTGTGACCACTAGAGGGTGTAGTGAGTCTGCAATAGTGTTGAGAACTAACACCACAGGGCCTTTGGATAAAGCATCAAAAGTGACCACATGGGATGAACCAATAAAGACTTTTTGGGACAAACAAAGGTGACGAAATGATAAAAGCTAGAGGCAGTGTTGTTTTCACCACTGGACACAGATCGAAAAGACAAAATGGGAGTGGCTAAAATCACAGCGTTTCTTCGACACAGGGGAGTTTGATCATGAAGTTTAGGTGGGTATAAAGTTAGTCTGTTGGAGTGACGTAGGAAACATAACATGTTTGTTAACTTTGCTAAATTTGCTGTTTGTTCATCCATGGTTCAGAAAAAGCCCCGCCCTCACACAGATGAAAACAGTGTAATTATTTTTCTTCATGTTTTTGTAAAGTTGGCATCGTGTCAAGACGTGTGTGTCCACAGAAAACAGATGCAAATGGCGACATCATTCAAATCTGTTTTATTGACGCGTGTGTGTGCGTGTGTGTATGTGTGCGAGCGTGCGTGCGTGCGTGTGTGTGTGTGTGTGTTTCAGGGTGGAGCTGGTCCGTGTGTGTGTGTGTGTGTGTGCGCGCGTGTGTGTTTCAGGGTGGAGCTGGTCCGTGCGTGTGTGTGTGTGTGTTTCAGTGTAGAGCTGGTCCGTGTGTGTGTGTGTGTGTGTGTGTGTGTGTGTGTGTGTGTGTGTGTGCGTGCGTGTGTGTGTGTGTTTCAGGGTGGAGCTGGTCCAGGTGCAGCAGGCTGGTGATTGCCACAGCTGTTCATCATCAGACAATCAGAGGGATGCCGTATCTGCACCTCTGACCTATGCTCCTCGTCAGATCGTCATGGTAACCCCTGTGGTAGTTATCTCCTGATTCCAAGCGGCCTGTTGTGTACATTTTTGAATCCTTACCTCTGTCTCCGTTTTCCCAGACCCTGGATGCCAGCCTGACCGCCTCGTCTGCCTCTGACCTTCATCTTGTCCTGTTTTTTGAACTCTCTCCAGACTGTAGCTCAGACCTGTTGCCCTGTTTTTCTCCAAGCCTTGCTATTCTGAAGAGTTTATTGTCTTAAATTTATTAAACAGTGAAACCTATCCCTGAGTTCTGCTTCTGCATTTTTTAATTTAGTAAAATTGTATTTAAAATGTAAGAGCGTGTGTTGTAAAAATAGAAATGCAAAGGTGGTGTTTGAAGATTTGTTGACTCTGGGACTGAACTCTAAACACTGATTCTGTGATAACTTTTGGATTTACTGTTCAACTCATTTCTAAATGGTCTGACCTGGTTTGGATGAATCCAAACAAATCGTGCGCAGCAAAACAAGTGGTTTGTCTCATTTACTGTAGCAGTTGTTGGTCTAAAAAAAGAGCTAAGCTAACAACTATAATGTAAACTATCAGCTGATGTAGCATGTTTCAGTCTTTTAACCAGCTGTGAGTTTTTGGTTGAAGGAGAAAACTGATGCTACCATAAAACAAATGTGTCTAAACAATGATGTTCACCTTTTATTTTGTCACTGATACAGTCTGTACAAACTACAGTCTAACGCAAAGTGTTAAGTTGGGAAATCTATATGGCATATATAAAGTTGCAGTTCACAGACTATTTTTATCACACACGTAGAAGGAAGCAGAGGTTGTGGTGGATTTTATTAATAGTTTATGGATGTGAAATGCACACCTTCACAGCTCACAGTAATATTAGTAACAAGAGATATCACTGTTTTACAGCGGTCAGTACTGCTGTTTCCTACGCCAGCCAAACCAGCAAAAGCACTTTCTCCTAATAAAAAAAGGCTGCCTGTGTCAGAACAATCATTTAACACATTTTTCTCGAAGTCAATTGTTTCTTGTGGTTTGTTATCATGGGCTGCCTGGCAGGCTCCTGACCGTATGACTCGGTTCATTTAGTTATTTTAGTGTCAGTGAAATTGGTTTTACTTATTCTTTGATCCTCTATAGTTGCCACCTTTTTAGAAGTGACAGCTCAGAATTAGCATAACAGGACAAGACAAGGAGATTGTTAGCAACGTTTCCTGGCAACACACACTACCAAACAATAGCTGCTGCTGCTGAAATGAGTGAAAACCTGGAGATGAGTTAGTCAAGGACATTAATCGTCATCATAGTCATGTACTCACCGGTCCACATTTGCAGCCTGTCAGTGTTCACTATCTGAGGAAATTCTACAACCACATTAGAAGTTGGAGGCTTAGGAGGTTTTGACACAAAAATCATGTTTGTTATTGACCCTATTCTGTGTGATTACACAGGGGTCACCATTGTTGTCATATTGTGTTAGAACTTCCGGAAGAATAACCGGAAGTTCTACCACAATGCGGAAGAAATTTCACCGTCAAAATGGGCGGGGCGGAATAGGGTCAATAGTATAATGTTAGTAATTTAGTTTTGATGGTTACTTTTAATGATTGTGTTTATTGAACAAAATGTCATTGATTCATATTATTTCCACCCCCCTTCAAAGGGGAGGCAAGGGGTATTTTTGGTTTGGTTTGTTTGTTTGTTTGTTTGTTTGTTGTTAACACTCTAGCAGCAAAACGAATGGTTGAATTCATTGGTTTTTGCCAGTGAAGCAGAGTAGATGTGATTACATTTTGGGAAAAGTAGGTCAAAGTTTACGTTTTTTTAATGAATTTTTGTAATCTTCGTTTTTCCGCATAACCGAAATACATATCTGTAGCAGCAAAACTGTTGGTTGAGTTCATACCAAATTGACTTTATAGACCGCTAGTGACCCATAATGATCTATTTACATTTTGGGAACAGTAAGTCAAAGCTAATATTTTTCGTGAGTTTTTAAAATAATCATATGTTTATTTCAAGGCGCCTTTCTTGGCACTCAAGGACGCCGTACTGTTAAAAAAAAAAATAAGAGTAAAAATACATAGTAATAAAACAAGCAATAAAAACATAGAGTAAAAAGTAAAAACTTTGACAATGCAATTGTCACAGAGAGAAAGCGGTCCTAAAAAGATGAGTGTTGAGTTTGGATTTGAAGAGAGGGAGTGAAGTGATGTTCCCGAGCTCTGGTGGACTTCCAGAGTTGGAGAGCGGAGTGGCTGAATGTTCTGCTCCCCCCATGGTGGTGAGACGGGCAGAGGGAACAGTGAGGTGGATGGAGGAGGAAGAACTGAGTGTTGCCATTTACTTATAATGG